>JAOEHY010003088.1:0-16584 GCA_025447955.1 Psilopsiagon aurifrons | reverse complement strand
TCACCTCTGTGCCTGGCAAAATCTTGGAGCAGATTCTCCTGGAAGGCACGCTGAGGCACATGAAAAACAACAAGGTGCTTGGCGACAGTCAGCATGGCTTCACTAAGGGGAAATCCTACCTGACCAATATGGTGGCCTTCTATGATGGGGCTACGGAACTGATGGAGCAGTTGATGTCATCTACCTGGACTTGTGCAAAGTGTTCAACACTGCCCCACATGTCATCCTTGTCTCTAAATTGGAGAGACATCAATTTGATAGATGGACCACTCTGTGGATAAACAACTGGCTGAATGGCCACACACAAAGGGTTGTGCTCAATGTCCAGCTGGAGGCCAGTAACAAGTGGTGTCCCTCAGGTATCGGTGTTGGGACCGGTCTTTTTCAACATCTTTGTTGGTGACATGACAGTGCGATTGAGTGCACCCTCAGCAAGTTTGCCAATGGCACCAAGCTGTGCGGTTTGGTTGATATGCTGGAGGGAAGGAATGCCATCCAGAGGGACCTTGACATGCTTGTGAGGTGGGCTGATGCCAACCCTATGAACTTTAACCACGTCAAGTCTAAAGTCCTGCATCTGGGTGGGAGCAATCCCAGGCAGAGCTACAGGTTGGCAGAGAAGAGACTGAGAGCAGGCCTGCAGAGAAGGACTTGGGGGTGGTGGTTGATGAGAAAATGAACATTTGCTGGCAGTGTGAGCTCACAGCCCAGAAAGCCAACTGTATCCTGGGCTACATCAAAAGGAACATGACCAGCAGGCTGGAGGAGTTGATCCTGCCCCTCTACTCTGTTCTTGTGAGACCTCACTTGGAGTACTGTATGTAGTTCTGGTGTCCTCAACATAAAACAACATGGACTTCATTAGGGACTGTAGTGATAGAAGGGGTAACGGGTTCAAACTTAAACAGGGGAAGTTTAGATTGCATATAAGGAAGAAATTTTTTACTGTAAGGTTGTTGAGGCACTGGAATGGGTTGCCCAGGGAAGTTGTGATTGCTCCATCACTGTCAGTGTTCATGGCTGGGTTGGACAGAGCCTTGGGTGCCATGGTTTAGTGGAAGATGTCCCTGCTCATGGCAGGGGGGCTGGAACTAGATGATCTTCAGGTCCTTTCCAACCCTACCTATTCTATGGTTCTATGATTAAAAGAAATTATGCCCCATCTTCATATATTCATTAACTGAGGTAGTGCTACAAGTTAGAAATGATGGAATCCTTCAGTAAGGTAGCCATATCCATAAAGGCACTGATAAATGCCCAGCTAAAATGAATCATGCACATGATCTGTATTAAAGATATGTAAATACCCACGCAGCTCCTGTACAAGCAACAGCAGTTCAACAAGATATAAACATCTGTCCACAAGAGTAATTGAGTGGCCTAAACTGGGAAACAAACAAAAAAAAAAACCAAATTAAACAAACAAAAAAACAGACAGACAAGCAGAGTACAACTGAATTGACACCTCTTCTGAGGCTTTCTCTGGAAACAACCAGTAATTGACAGATGATAGAAAATGAAGACTTCTTTACCCAGAATTTTACAGAGGACATGTCTTCGGACAAAGCAGGCAGAGTCAAAACAGTTTATCCACTGAATGGTACAGTGAAGTGATTGCTTAACCCCTCCTTTTCCCATAAAAGGGGAAATCATATTCAACTAGGAAAAAGACTCACATTATAGCTTTATTAACCATAGCATTTATCAGCATTGCTTAGGAGTAGCCTGAAAATAGTGCTGGCAAATTAATGGTGGGAAATCTGATCCCATGTTTCCCCGTATTTTTAGTAGGGATCCCAAAACAGAAGGGAAACAAGTAAAAAATTAGATATTTAACTGAGCATCCTATCTATGAAAAAAACTGAGGAGGTGGTTCTTAAGAGGAAAATGAGATGACTGTGATCATACACAACTTCTTTACAAAGGAGATATGAACCTATTTTTTATTTCACTGCATTACTGCACTTTTACCAGACAATACTGCATGAACATGCACAGTGTCCCTTTCATGAGTAACCCCTGAGCAATTCTGAACAGTGCCCTTGGACTGCATTCAGCCTGCACAGCTCTGAAAACAGAAACTGTCCTTAACTAATGAAAAATAGCATGTATCTCTATCTACTGTTTCATTCTGAAAGAAAAGACCAGGGCTTAGAAGACTGGAAACACTACATACAGCAACAATTAACATGAAAACTGGTGGTTGCTACAGGACTGCACCTGGTGTTAAGAAGCTAGCACAAACAGTTAAGCAAGTAATTTGAACTTATATTTTTATCACGCACATTCTACCTAATTCAAACAGAAGAGTCAGAATAGCTACAAAAATAATACATACCTACACTGAACACAACCAAGGTACTGAACTTCGATATGTATATATAAATACCTTAAAGGATAATTAGTCATCTGCTACATAACATAAAAATCATAGAATCATAGAATAGTTAGGGTTGGAAAGGACCTTAAGATCATCTAGGTCCATCCCTCCCTGCCATGAGCAGGGACACCTCTCACTAAACCATGCCACCCAAGACTCCATTCAACCTGGCCTTGAACACTGCCAGTGATGGAGCATTCACAACTTCCCTGGGCAACCCATTCCAGTGTCTCAACACCCTCAAAGTAAAGAACTTCCTCCTTATAATCAATCTAATTTTCCCCTGTTTAAATTTGAACCCGTTACCCCTTCTCCTATCAGTACAGTCCTGAATGAAGAGTCCCTCCCCAGCATCCTTATAGGCCCCCTTCAGACACTGGAAGGCTGCTATGAGGTTTCCACGCAGCCTTCTTTTCTTAGGTGTCATAAATATAATACATAACCACTTAAGACTGATGTAATTACACAGTACTATGCTGTGGTATATAATGGAAGCTATGGCTAGTAAACTTTAAATTCCAGGTGCTGAACAATTAAGACTTACTGATATTATACCATGAGTTACACCACTGCTCACCAGAATACTCAAATAGCCCCTGGAGTGACTGTTCAGGTATCTATAATTTGACAGAGGAACCCTGGGACAGAACTTAATAAAAATATTAGGAGTTAATGCAAATTTTTCATCAGTGGCATTTTTATCTGGACACTGTAAATGAAGTGTATTATCTTGCCTTTTACTAAATCAGGATGATGATTCTCCTGTGAAGATATCTACAGAAACTAGTACATACATATCTCCTGTCTTTGCATGACCCTGCGAAATATTAATAAGGTGAAGTAATCTTTCATTGAAATGTTAGTTTTAGAATTGAATTTAGACTTTTTACTTAAAGGAAGAAAAATAGGAGGGAGGTCAGCCTCATATTACTTCCACCTGTGATACGATTTTCTAAGTTGGTTTAACTTTTATGGATGACAAAAGTTCTAACAGAGACAAAAAAACCCTTCAACTGTTTTGTAACACTGATGCATCTAATATAATTCAAAATATTCTCAGAGAACAAACAATTTTGTTATAAAATTAATGCATTTTTAGAACTAAACACTAGACTTCTGCTTATTTTAAATACATACTATCTGGGGTATATGAGATGGCATTTTAAAATATTATGGTACTAACTCAGCTTTATCTAATATGGTCTTGTCTTTAAGTGAATGACACAACAGATGAAAAAGTTACACAACAACAAACAACAATTGGCTACCATTCACAATTCAACACAGTAAAAAGGTGCCAAGACAGAACCATAGAACCATATAATCAACTAGGTTGGAAAAGACCTTTAAGATATCAAGTCCAACCATTACTCCAGCACTGCTAAGACCACCACTGAACCACATCACAGAAAGCCTCATCTACGTGGTTTCGAGTGCACTTTTCCACACTGTGCTGCTGTGTACAGCATCTGGACCTTCTTTTCAGAGAATCATAGAATGGTTTGGGTTGGAAAGGACCTTAAGATCATCAAGTTCCAACCCCTCATAACATGGGCAGGGATGCCTCGCACTAGACCATGTCACGAAGACTCTGTCCAACCTGGCCTTGTACACTGCTGGAGATGAAGCATTTACCACTTCTTTGTGCTGCCTGTGCAGAAGTCCTGTGAATTAGCTTCTGGTTAACAGAAGCTGAGCTGCAGGAGCATTTCAGCAAGATTAGCAGCCACTGAGTCAAGGGCATTATACACCTGACACAGGACAACACAGAAGGCACTTATAATATGGCTTTTGCTATGCTTTTATTTGTTTAGTAACTGTCTCAGACACAAGATGAACTGAAACATTAACTAGAACAAATTTCTGGTCTTAGCATGTTCAGCTCATTTTAGATTAAGATATTGTCTAGACACAAGGGGTTAAACTGTCCAATTTCATCTGCATGCCAACTGTGTCAATTTTTAATTTTTGTTCAATGTTAGCCAGATCAATTTAAATAGCCAAGAAAAATACTATCTGTATTGTATATTTTAAAGACACGTTAATCAATGAACGAATCATTATGCAGTAGAAACTCAGTGGTATCCCTACTCTGGTACAAGTTGTCCATGGGCTGTAGCCTCTCAGCAGTGCCTCTGCTCCACCTACCTACAGGCCACAGCTGCCTCAGGCATGTACACAGTTGAGTGCAAAGTTATACAACTACTAAAACCAAAGTTTATTTTTGCCATATTAACAAAACTGGAAAACTTTAGATATGGTAAGCTTGCAGAATGCTTTTAAGTAAACTTCTCTAAACAAATATGATAAACATAGAGTCATAAAGTCATTTAGGTTGGAAAAGATCTTTAAGATCACCAAGTCAAAGCTGTAAGCCTAACATTACTAAGTCCACCACTGAACCACACTCTAAGTGCTGCATCTACATGTCATTTAAATACCTCCAGGGATGGTGACTCAGCCATTGCCCCTGGGCAGTCTGTTCCAATGCCTGACCACCCTTTCAGTGAAGAAATTTTTCCCAATAGCCAGTCTAAACCTCTCCTGGGGCTTCTTGAGCCCATTTGCTCTTGTCCTACCACTTGCTAAGTGGGAAAAAAGGGACTGACATTCACTTTGCTACAGCCTCCTTTCAGGAGTTGTAGAGAGTGTCAAAGTCTCCCCTGAGACTCCTTTTCTCCAGGCTAAACAAGCCCAGTTCCCTCAGCTGCTCTTTGTAAGACTCGTGCCCTAGACCCTTTACCAGCTTCACTGCCCTTCTTTGGACATGTTCCATCACCTCCATGTTTTTTCTTGTAATGAGGGGCCCAAAACTGAACACAGCATTCAAGGTGCAGCATCACCTGTGCCAAGCATAGGGGGACAATCACTCCCCTCAACCTACTGGCCACCCTACTTCTGATACAAGCCAGGATGCTGTCTGGCCTTCTCAGCTACCAGAGTTGGTAGCTGGTTCCTGTTCAGCTGGCTGTCGACCAACATCCCCAGTCCCTTTTCTGCAGGGTGGCTTTCCAGCTGCTCTTCCCCAAGCCTCTATAATCGTATGCAGTTGTCACCCAAGTGCAGGCGCCAGCACTTTGCCTTGTTGAACCTCTTTTCAGCCAGCCTTAGCCCATTGATCCAATCTGTCCAGATACCTCTGCAGAGCCTTCCTACCCTCAAGATCCACACTCCCACCCAACTTGGTGCCATATGCAATCTTACTGAGGGTGCACTAGATCCCCTCACCCGTATCATTGATAAAGATATTAAGCAGAACTGACTCTAGTACTTCTTTAGGTTGCTCTACGGATTCCTTTTTTTGATTTTTAAAAGACCTCCTACAATTTTGTGTTTAAATTTGCAGCTGACAATTTACTTTGAAGCATAAAAATGAGGTGTCTCCCTTACTCTATAAAAATTTCCACAGGAATCAGTTCATTACCAATGCGTGTCATTGTGTCATTAGAACCAAGGATCATCAATATCTTCCCAATATTCACAGCAAGGCATGTCTATGACTTAATATTATTTAACAGAAAAACTGTTCCTTAGGAAGCCCCAAACAACCTGAACATCACACATGCTATCTCCTTGGAAAGCTAATGAGCCACAGCACAGAACAACCTCCTTCTTCAGTTCAGGGGCAGATACAGTTAAGTTCAGTTTCCTATTTAGGTCAGTAACATTTTAGGAACCAGCTTGGTTATACTGCTCTAATTTGAAACAGCTAGAAGAGAGGAGGGGGAGTAATATTTATACATAGGCTGGTTTAACATAATTAGACAGGCTTCTAAGTAAGTATAACTTCAAATTGATCTCCTGCTCCACAGCAAAGCTGGAAGCAAACCTGTATTTCCAGCAGGTAACTGTAGCTTCCCTTCAGTTTGTTAAATCTCATACAGGGAGCTGAGGAAGAAGCACTAGGCATGCTGGAACTGTAGTGCTGCAGTAGGAGAATAGGCTTAGCATGTTAACAGGAAAGACAACAGAACCACTTCACATCTACATACAGCTGTATGACAAAAGGAGTATCAGAAGGTCAGACTGCCAGTGTCAGCAGGACTAGAGGAGAACCATATATTAATACTACCACCATCAGAAGAGAGGTGTCAAAAATTTTACTTCTCCCCTCCCTCTTACCTCTCCCTCATGAGAGGAATTTAATTAGAGTTTTAATTAGAGCCTGTGACCAGAAAAAGATTTCATACTGAGTAAGTTCATAAGAACTGCTGTACTGGGTTAGACAAAAAAAAGGAAAAAAGAAAAAAAATCTAGAAAATATCTGTTTATTAACAAGACCTTAAAAGATATCATGGCAAAAATATAAGCATAGGTCAAGGAATGTAACTATTCTGTGATTCTATGTATATGCTTAACCTAATCCTACCACCCCCCAGTATTTTCTTCAGACACTTGCATGGGATAGCTTCTGCTGCAAAAGCCCATAGGGAGTTGTCTCAGAACCTAACTATACATAATGTTGAAAAAGATTTTACTTAGTTTTGAATGCTCTCTACTTGTTAGATTAATATGACAACTCCTAGTTAGAAGCAACTGCAAATCTATCCAACTCCCCATATCATTATTTCAGCAGAACTGTACCCTGCTGGTGTGCTGCTCTGATCTTTTACTTTCAATTGCATTTGTAATGATTCCTAAAACTTCCCTCTCTGTAACTGAGACTTAAGCTAACATTTCCATTAATCTATTTTGATGACAAGGTTTCATTCTGAGTAGCAACTACCATCTTAAGCACCACAGGTGTGTATGTAAAATTAGAGTTACTCCCTTTCTCCATATACATACTTATTTACATTGAACTGAAATGCCATTTTATCAGCTGGATTATTTTTACTTACCCTGAACTGCCCTATAGTATCTGCGAACTTTGACACCTCATTATTCATTCCTCTTCTAAACTATTTAACTGAGCACAGGCCTCAGTTCTGATCCTTATGGGATTCCATTGGTAACCTCCCTTCAGTATGAAAATGGGGCATTTATTTTTGTCCTTTTCACTGAACATCTTAACCACTTTTTATATGTGTAAGAATCTCCCAATGTACTGCAGCAGCTCAAATTCTTTTAAGAGCCTTTGAAGAAAAATCTAGCCAAACACTTCAGATGGTATCTACTGCTCATATATATAGCTTCTTTAGCTCATATCCATAGGTGATACTTGAAACGTACTAAAACTTTTCCCATATTCACCCTTATGCTAATTCTATTCTTAATTATGATTTCCTCCTGCTTACCAGTACACTTATCAGATGTACTGAACCTATACCTCCTCTGAGCTCCTCTTTACCATTTTCATTATTATACAGAATCACAGAATATGACTGGCAGGTTAACAAATGGTTAGAGAGGTGGTGCCATACTCAGGGTTTTGGTTACTCAGACCACAGGACTCGCTTTGGGAAGCCAGGTCTACTGGATGCTGATGGGGCCAGTGTGACAAAAAAGAAGAATAACTGCTTTGGACGGAGTCTTACCAGGCTGGTCAAGGCAGCTTCAAACTAAATTTGCTGGGGGAGAGGGAACTGATCCATCCCAACCCTGCCAGTCAGATGCCAGAACCCGTAATGAATGCTCAGAATGATGCAGAGCTACTTCAGCCGCTTCAGCTACTGAGCTGGCTTTATTCAGAGCTCAGCTCAAATGCCCCTATACAAATACCCATAGTATGGGGAATAAGCAAGAGGAATTAGAGATGTGTGTACAGCTATGGGGATATGATATCATTGGCATCATGGAAACATGGTTGGATGGCTCCTATGACTGGAGTGTTGGAACGGAAGGTTATAAGCAATTTAGAAAAGGCAGACTGGGCAGAAGGGGAGGGGGTGTAGTGATTTACACCAATGACAAGCTGTAGAGTATGGAACTCTGTTTGGGAATGGGTGATGTGCCAACTGAGAGTTTGTGGAGCTAGGGTTAAAGAGAGAACTGTGATGGGGGACATTACTATGGGTGTCTGCTACAGGACGCCTGATCAGAAGGACTCTGGACAAAGCACTCTATAGACAGATAGGAGCAGGCTCACACTCCTATCTCCTTGTCTTCATGGGGGACTTCAACCACACTGATACCTGTTGGAGAGAAGGTACAGCCCTGCACAAGCAATCCAGGAGGTTCCTCAATTGTGTGGAAGACAATTTCCTCTGGCAAGTGATAGAGGAGCTGACAAGGAGAGGTGCCACGCTTGACCTCGTGCTCACCAACAGCAAAAGAGCTGGTTGGAAATGTGATGCTCCAGGGCAGCCTTGGTTGTAGAGATCATGAGATGGTTGAGTTCGAGATCCTCAGGACAGTGAGAAGAGTGTGCAGCAAGCTCACTGCCCTGGACTTCAACAGAGCAGACTTTGGCCTCTTCTGGAACCTGCTCAGTAAGGTTCCATGGGATATAGCCCTAGAGGGCAGGGGGGCCCGAGACTGCTGGTTGATATTCACGGACCACCTGCTCCAAGCTCAGGAGTGTTGCATCCCAATAAGAAAGAAATGGGCAAGAAGTCCAGAAGGCCTCCATGGATGGATAAGGAGTTTCTGAGAAAACTGACAGAAAAAAGAAGCCTAAAGAAAGTGGAAGTGAGAAGAGGTGGCCTGGGAGCAGTTTTGCTGTTCTCAACATTAGAAGGACATGAAACTGTTGGAGCAAGTTCAGAGGGCCAAGAGGATGATCAGGGGACTGGAGCACCTCCCACACAAAGACAGGCTGACAAAATTGGAGCTGTTCAGCCTGGAGAAGAGACCTGCATGGAGACCTCATAGCAGCCTTACAGTATCTGAAGGGATCCTACAAAGATGCCGGAGAGGGACTCATCATCAGGGACTGCAGTGACAGGACAAGAGGTAATGGGTTTAAACTTAAACAGGGGAAGTTCAGGCTAGATATAAGGTAGGAGTTCTTTCCTGTGAGTGTGGTGAGGAACTGGAACAGGTTGTCCAAACAAGTGGTAAATGCTCCATCCCTGGCACTGTTCAAGGCCTAGTCATGGTCTATCTAGTGTGAGGCGTCCCTGCCCATAGCAGGAGGATTGGAATTAGATGATCTTAAGCTCCTTTCCAATATGATTCTGTTCCAATAGTTTGGGTTGGAAGGGACCTTTCACAAGTAATTTAGGTCAACCCTCCTGCAATAAGCAGGGACATCTTCATCTAGATCAGGCTGCCCAGAGCCACATCCAGCCTGGCCTTGAATGTCTCCAGGGATGGTGCATCCACCACCTCTCTGGGCAACATGTGCCAGGATTTTACCACCCTCATTATAAAGAACTTTTTCCTCACATTCAGCCAGAATCTCCCTCTTTTAGCTTAAAACCATTACCACTCATCCTACCACAACAGGCCTTGCTAAAAAGTCTTTCCCTATCTTTCTTATAGGCTTATTATTATAATTCCATTTCTTCATACTTAATTTTCTTAGAAATGCTGGGCAAAGATGGCTTGGCTTATTAGCTGCTCCTTCACATGACAAGCACATTTACTGCTAGGGTCAGCAGAGTGGAATCAAGCAACTCAACAGCCATACACCAAAGAAAGAAAGGTTGTATGCTGCTGAACAAATTGGTGACTCCTGAAGCAAGGAAGGGCTGCTCAGCAAATCCCAGCAGGTTAACACAGTCCCTGTGACAGCTGGCAGGTCCTCAGGAACTCATACTCAGCTTTAACGGAATCAGTCTGAAATTGTGACTGTACAGTAAATCTTCGATTTGAAAGCAATGAAGACTGAAAAATAATAATTCAAGGTCAATGAATGTCTTTATTTTTAAGTAATTGTTCAAGTGCGCTTCTGCTCTGATTCAGTTAGTCACTGCTGGGAGAAAATGCACACACCTTACACCATCACGCTGCTGGAAGGTACGTACACTCTGTGTACCAAGCATTGCCTCGCAAGAGAGAACGGTGACATAAGAAACAGCCCTCTCAAAAGTCAGATGACAGATACAGAATCAGATATGGAATTAAGTCCATGATTTTATGTTTGCACACTTGCTTCCCAACAGTTAAATTTCTTTTGTAAAAAAATATGGTTTAGGGTACATCCTATTTTGACAAAATACAAGAACAGACACAAGTCTCTCTAAAAGAAACTACACATTCTCTTCATAAAAATGCACCAGGTTAATATCTAGGTCAAAATAAAGAAAAAAAAAAAATCACTACATTCCCTTTTTCTCCCTTTTCCCTATGATACTCATTAAATAACTGATGTTGCACTCATTTATCAGGAAGTGGAAAAAACAGACAGCAATGATTGTATCTGTCACTAGTTACTATAAAGGAGGACATTACAGGCACTGCGTGGAACCCTTCCAATCTGATTTTGTGAAATCATGCTGCATCAAGCAGACTGCAGGCAACACTGAAACACCAGACTGTTGTTGAAGAACTACCAAGTCCTAGCATCGCAGTAGCTGGGTCTGTATTGGGTTTATAAGGCTTTTCAAACTCTATTTAATCAACCTCTGCCTTAAAAAGTCACTATCAAACACCTTCAGATTTTATGTTAATCTCATCCCACAAACAGTATTATTTAAAAATCACTTCACTAAGTAGCACTATTCTAACTATATTCTAACACTAAAGTGAAGAAAAATGTATCAAATAGAATCTGATACTTCTTAGGACTTTGAATATCAATCTCCTTGGACAGCAAGCTTCAGATCATGTACATGCAAACATGGGTGTACTAAAACATTTTTTACTTTAGGTACCTTCCAATAGCCACACTATTGTGTGCTTGAACACAGATGGATTACTATATAAAGCTTCATACACAAATTTTGATACAACTTTATTAACTCTAAATTGCAACACTAATTAATACATAAATCATGCTTTCCCAAGATTAATTCTTTTAAGTAATTGTTGTTCACTAATCCAATAAGTGAATCTTTGCAGTGATAAGGCATGCACCCGGCAGGTGGTACATAACCTTTTTCTTCCTCTGTATTAAAATATCACAGGAAGAGCAAAAGAAAGCAATCACAGCTCTAAAGGTAACACAAGCTTACCACATCCCAAGAAATTAGAGCCAAAAAGACAGTCTTTCACCTTTCTAAACTCTGTGTTAGGAGGTGCTTTAACTTTACCTGCAAAACACACTTGACAAACAAGTCCCAGAAGTTAATGCCACAAGTTTCTTTAACTTATATAAATGGGAATGTACAAAAACTCTTGAAGAACTAACATCCTAGTTGCATCCCTCTTGAAAGTGGTTCTTAGACTCCTTTCGAGGGAAGTATTCTTTCATAAGAGTCTTGAGAAACCTTTCTAAAATGGTCCAAAAGACACAGACAAGTAGGAAATTTTAAAACAAAATACCAGCTCAACAACTCCAGTTTCCTAATTGGCACCTAACTAAACCTGTATAAATTCCATGGGACTACAGCTGACGTAGCTATTAGCATCTGTGTTAAGTATGCCTTCCCAAAATGCCTGCAACAAAAGGTAAGCATTTATACCAGAATATGAAGTAAAAACACTGTTTGAGTTTCCACAGACATACTTTTATGAAATGAAATCCCTGGAGAACAAGGCTTGCTTGTTAAAAATATGGTATTAAGTAAGTTTGTGAAATTCACAAATTTATCTGTCTTTAATTATGTGACCAAGGTTTTTGAAGGTATACTATTTCACTATAAAAACAAGATGTGTGTCATTTAACTGACTTATCTGTAAAACAACCAGTCCAAACAATACTTTGGTCCTGCTAGGTATGCAGAAGTAAACTATGGCTAATCTCAAAAAGGACATGGCTTGCAAGTGTTAAATAAGGACAGCTTATTAAAAGAAATAAGATTAACAGTTAAAACCATAAGCAGTGTTTTTCAAGACAATACAAATGAATCAAAATACAAAAAACTTTTTTTCCCCTACAACCAGATTGTTAGATGGGTAATTAAGTGGGTAAGGGGCTATGCATACACTATTTAAAGTTTGGAGTGGTGTTCCTCAGGGGTCAGTACTGGGACCAATGCTGTCGGCAACATGGACAGTGGGATTGAGTGCACTCTCAGCAAGTTTGCTGATGACACCAAGCTGAATTAATAATGAACTGGAGCACAACTCCTATGAAGACAGCCTGAGGTGGCTCAAGCCTGAAGGAGAGAAGGCTCCAGGGAGACCTTAGAGCAACCTTCCAGTAGTTAAAGGGGGCCTACAAGAAAACTGAAGAGGAAACTTTTATAAGGGCATGTAGTGATAGGACAAGAGGGAATGCCTTGAAACTGAAAGAGGGTAGATTTATATAAGGTATTAGGAAGAAGCTCTTTACTGTAAGAGCGGTGAAGCACCAGAACAGGGTGACCAGAGAAGCTGTGGATGCCCCATCCATGGAAGTGTTTAAGGCAAGAAAAGGCTGGAAAGGGTTTTGAGCAGCCTGGTCTAGAGGAAGGTGTCCTTGCCCATGGCAGGGGGTGGGAACTAGATGATCTTTAAAGTCCCTTCCAAGACAAAGCAGTTCAACTTTCAGAGAAAGCTGATAGGAGACAGATTATGGAATTTCCAACCACATTAAAGACACATCTTCAGATTACAAAACAGAGTGAAGTAGATAAGTCAACCTATCTTCCTGAAGATACTCTTATGTTTTACTTTGTCTTCCTAAAACTAGCTACCACAAATCACATGGGTACAAGAATAAATAAATTTTGAAATAAGATCTTTAGTTATACAAAGATACACACATAAAAATGTGATCTGTATGTTGCAGAAATACATATTTATTTCCAGTACGTTAACTCTAACTGCAACTATATTACAAATATACTACACTGTGTAAGACACATTTTAAGCTATTTTAGAAAATAAAAATACCAAGTAGGAGATTAAGACATATCAAGTTTCAATTACAGCAGTTATGTACTTCTGTTTAAATGCTGTATTTCCTCGATTTGGGTCAAATTCACTTTTTATCATTCTATAACAGCAGTGGGCCTAATGTGTGCACAGAGGAGCCAAACAGACAAATGTTCTTAGAAAGGCTGCAATAGGCAGCCCACACAGAGCTCCGGGAAGAAAGGAAAAGGTGACTCCAGAACTGTGGTGATCATTTGACACAGTGAAGGAAAACACATGGACCACAAGCCAACTAGCAGTGCTGCAAAACCAAGGGCTTCCTTAGTTTCTATTGAAGACTGTGATTCCGGAAGAACTCACAGCATGATTACTTTTGTAATTTATTAGAATCACATCACTGCAAATCGAGGATATTAAGAATGTTAAGAACAAAGCCTTACAACAAACAAACTGTTACAAACAGTATTTTTTTTTTTCCCAATCAAAATCAAAGCATGGTATAAAACTGTTCCTTCCTCATCTATCTGCATCCCTCCTCTTTCTTTTTCATCCTATTTTTCCTCAAATTTTAGGATTATCCTTATTTTTACTCCTTGCCGTTCACACCACTTCTAGCATGTTTTCTGTGTTTTCAAGAATATTAATCTTCCCTTTTTATGAGCTGATGTCTCTTGAATCTTCTGCATTTCAAATACTTTGTTTACAGTCAGTCAAATGTGCCCTTACATCTCTTTGCTCTCTTTTCTGCCACTTACACCCATTTCTACCAAAATAGCTACACTTTCTTACCCATCAGTTCCTCATTCTTTAATGCACACTTCCCACAATGCTTAATTCCCCTCCATACTTTCAATACCTATGTTATTAGCATGTAGTCTTGAAGTGGTAGACACATCAGGGTCTTTTAAATATTTATCATATTATAAGAATTAGACACATTATTCATCACAATTTTTACATTTGTCCAAGGTGAACCTCAGCCCACTGATAACACAAAGTGCTTTTAAGGGGCAAAGTCTAACAAGCACACACTTTACACTACCAGTAGATTTTTATGTCAGAAAATTAATCCATCTCAGATTACTCATGGCCTTCTCCTTTAACCACAGAGACTGAATATTTAGATCAGACAACTGTTTCAGCAATCACCTAAAGAGGAAGACCTCACCATATATCTTTTGCAAAGGCTATTCCATGATAAACTCATACACACATGCCAACACAACTCAAAAAACTTGAATGCAAACCCCTCACTTATTAATTCCAATAAAAACAAATAGATTAATATGCTTTAAAATACAGGGTATCTAAACTTGCTTTTAGACCAAGTCCGTAAGTATAAATACTGAGACATTCCATGTGACTTCACATAAAGACACAAACAAAAATACTCTACATGTAAAAGACAATTTTGGTTATGCTGAAGCAAGTCCATGAAAAAACAGTTACCCTTAAAGAATGTCAGTAACAAAATGCTGTTTGCCAGCATCTTTGCAAAAATAATTTTTCTACGCAGATTAGAATTCAGAAATTAAAAGGTAAGGCCTATGTGAAAGTAAGCAGAGATACAAGTGCTACAATAAAAGATAAGCATTCTATTTTTAAAGGAGACAAACTAAATAATGGCTTATCCTATTTAACAAAAAGCAGAATCTATTACCTGAACTAGCTGCAAATAAGAACACAAAAGCTGTACTCCAAAAAGCAAGTTATGAGACATACATATTACAAAAAGTGTTGACCATCAGGTCAAAGGGAGGTGATCCTGCCCCTCTACTCTGCTCTTGTGAGACCTCACTTGGAGTATTGTGCACAGTTCTGGTGTCCTCAACATAAAAAGGACATGGAACTGTTGGAACAAGTCCAAAGGAGGGCCACGAGGATGACCAGGGGACTGGAGCACCTCCTGTATGAAGACAGGCTGAGAATGTTGGGGCTGTTCAGCCTGAAGAAGAGAAGGCTGCATGGAGACCTCATAGCAGCCTTCCAGTATCTGAAAGGGACCTATAGGGATGCTATGGAGGGACTCTTCATTAGGGACTGTAGTGATAGGGCAATGGGTTAAAACTTAAACGGGGACATTTAGATTGGATATAAGGAGGAAGTTATTTACTATAAGGAATGGGCTGCCCAGGGAAGCTGTGATAGCTCCATTGCTGGCAGTGTTCAAGGCCGGGGGGACAGAGCCTTGGGTGACACGGTTTAGTGGGAAGTGTCCCTGCCCATGGTAGTGGGGTTGGAAGTAGATGATCTTAAGGTCCTTTCCTTCCCTCACTATTCTATGATTCTACGAAATGCTAAAACACTGAGCATGTTACTATTAGGTATTTCAAAAACTTTATATAACTGATTAAAAATATTTTAAAAACTTGTTAAAATGCCTTTTCCTATCTCAGTTATCTAATAAAGAAATTGATATTTTTGGCATGCATTTTGAAAATACAGAATCAATATTTAAGAACCATTAACTTACACCAAATGGAAGATACGTTTCTGATTATCAAGCAATGGTAAGCAGAGCTTATTAAAAGTAGACACACCTTGTCTGACATTTTAAAGCTTGACTGAAATTGGGTACTGAAATAATTTTATTACATCACTGCATTGCAGGAAACATTAAAATAAAGGCCACAGTAACAGTCAGCTGTAGCAGTCAGCTGACTTCAGCTATTCACTGTACCTTACATGTGACGAATCTTAAAACAAGACAAGTAGAAAAGTTAGCAGGCATAATTCACTGAATGTGAGAACAACTTCTACAAGCTGAGAGAGACTGCTTTCAGCAAACAGTGATGTTGCCCTCCAGTGTTCAACACTATTTCTTTATAGGAATCACTCCCAATTAATATCTCCATCAGTCTCTTTAGACATGCTCAATAATAATATCACTGAAGCAGGGAACAATCTACAAGCCTCAGGGTAGTTATTCAACTAACAGACCAACAATCGCGTTTATTTATTTGTTCATATTGTCTTTAGGGAAAGGAATACTGGTTCCATAACCAAGACAGATTTGAAGTATATCGTTAGGAGAATTTAAGAACAGACACCTCCTCAAGCTGCCCCTGTCCAGGACACTTACGCCCAGCTGCTGGAGCCCATTCTGTCAAAGGCAGAAGGTCACCAGTGCAGCTCACACACCACACTCCCCATGCTCAAAAGCATGCTCCTATTTGTGGATACCTTGAGCACTGGCACAGCACCCCTACCTTCTTGGCACCTCTGTCTGGATCCTGGCCCTTCTTATTCATCCCAAGATTGGTCCAGATTGGAGTTTGCCAGTAAATCAAGAAGGCAGGCATGCTAATGGGCCCCTTTTTGCATCTGACCAGCCTCTTTTATACTTTTTCCTGTCTGCTCCTGCTTGACTCCTCCCTTATCTCCCTCCCCTGCACCAGATGGCACAGGCTTACTGACCC
>JAOEHY010003087.1:0-12709 GCA_025447955.1 Psilopsiagon aurifrons | reverse complement strand
AACATTGGTGTTATCAGCGCTGTTCCCAGGCTGAAAGTCAAAAACACAGCACTGCACCAGCTACTAAGAAGGAGAAATATGACTGCTGCTGCTGAACCCAGGACACCTTGTAAAAAGCCCCTGAAATGATGCAAACCCTGCTGGGATTAGTAACTGAAATAATGAAGAATGATTTCCCTCTCCTGTTCAGCGTAACTGCAGTGAAAAGAGAGTTTTTCTTGTGGGTGTATTTTTTTTTCTCCCTTCTTGCATGAACAGCACTGCTTGGCAAGTACCTGAGGGACTTCTAACAGGATCATCAAAATTTTAACGAGGGTGAATTTAGAAAGGTGCTGGTGGGTTTGACTCTAGGAAGGCTGCTGAGGCTGTTGACTCCCACTCGGAGCAGCTGGTTTCACAGTGAGCTACTTGCTTTGAGAAAAGTAATGTAAGCTTATTCCTAGAACTTGTTGGGAAATGTATATTTTCAAAGGGGCTTTTGATGTTTTGTTGTGAAACTTACTGCTGGATGAGTAAAATAGTAATAATCATACTTCTCACTTGCAGAGTTCCTCCTGTTTGAGGCTCTCAGAGGCTTACCAACAGTGGGCATTTGTTTCCCTCATTTTACAGGTACCTTACCCTATGTCAGATGTGGAGAATCAATGGGAGGCTTGGGTTAACCTACAGGAATTGTATCACTGAAATTGCACAGTAAATGCATTCATTAAAAAGGCTTTGATTAACTTGGTGTTTCTCCATGCATTCTACTTTATGTTCCAATTTAGGCTTGTAAATACATTTTTTGTCCCTGTGGAAGTGCTTCCATTCAATGTTAACGGTGGGCTTTTTTAACTAACATAATCACACTAGCACAAATCGTTTGTACAAATGCAGAATGCATCATTATAAAGGTGCATTACACAGGCATTGCCTATTCTTTTTCTTTAAAGGATGTGAAGAGCAATTTAAGCACCTTTATAATGATTTAAACCATGGGGGAATGTGGAGAAAGGTGAATATGTCAGATTGTACTGGAAAGATAAACCAATCCAACGCTGGTATATAGAAAAGACTTCAGCAGGCTTTTTATCAATTTAGTTTAACTCAATTTCAGCATCAGTCACACTTGCAGTGATTTCGGGAATTGTGACCATTTAACTAAATAGATTTTGAAGCTCATTTAATTAGTTTGGTGCAGTTTGTGAAGGCAGATGATCCCCAAACATTGGAAGTCTAGCCTGAGCATTCTGGCCCCTTATGTCTTGCTCTGACCTTCTGGAAACTCATTTGTGCCAGAGACCACAGGAGGCACAACGGCGGGTCTTTGTGGCTGAATGGCCTTCAGCATATCTGCATGTGTGGGATCATCTGCCTTAGGAAGTTAGCTCTGACAAATAGTCAGGCTGACCCTTTTTACAGCATGAATTCATCTGCTGCAGTTTTCCTTGGAGAAGTAGATGAACCTTCTGCCAATTTGGGGAAAATGAAACATTTGGGAATAGAGAATCTTAGACCTATGAAAGGTAATTATGCAGAGATTATGGCACTGACCCTCTTGAGACTGAAACTGAAAGAGAGTGACACCAAACATGTCATCAAAACAACTTTTCTAAGCTCTTCTATTCTACTGGGGGAGAATCTACCCCTGAGAATACCCGTGGGCACATATACACACACACACAATGCTCAGACTGGAAACTCAGTATCATGGCTATGAGCATCCTGAAATCCTGTATTTGATTTTACCTAAAAAGCCATGGGAATACTACCGTGGCCTGCTAACTGGCATATTTTAAAGACATTTATCCCTGTGATACAAAACATTAGGTCACAATTTTATGCAGAAGGAACTTCGTAACTTACTTCCCTTTTTGGGATTTTGCCTGTCTTGTCATGATGAATTTATATTAATGGATATCAATTTTAGGGTGAATTGATCAGATTATGAAAATACCTGCAAAACATTTTCAATATTTGAAAAATGCTTGGGAAAAAAAAAAAAAAAAAAAAATCACGTAAGAGAGAAAGAAGAATTCTCAGTTTTCCATTTATATTTTCCCAAGCTACTTTTCCTCTTCCCAGCCAGTAACTAGGTAAAACAGTAGAGTTGCTGAAGGCGATTTTTCTAGGCACTTATAGGGCTTATACAGTTTGGGTGGTATTTAAAAAATATTTACAGTTATCCTAAATAGAAATTGCTTTATACCATTAGCTGCTGAGGTCACAGCTAATGATACATGTTTTTAGACTATTTCAAGGTCAGTGAGAGTTGGAGACATACACTTTCATTTATAAAGTGAAGATTGCATAAAGCATGCCATAACTTCTTGTTTCTTTAATGGATCACATTTTAATTTGGCACCACTTGCTTCTAATCTATAAATGCTCTTTACCCTCTAAGCAGCGGTTCCAAAAGGAGCTAAGGTCATGCAATTATGTGGCCCTGTTGAAAGCCTAGCCACATGCCATGTCTCAATAACATCCTGTTGCAAAGAACTCAACAGGTTAAGTATAATATATTGTAAGAGCACTTTTCCCCCTTTTGGCTCCAAAGTCAATGCCCTTGAACTGTATTCAAGGGCTGTCTGCCTTTCTCTACTTTGATGGCTTTATCCAGTGTTGTGTTGACACTGAAGCAGGGATAAGGTTTTGCTGGCAAAAGGCTGTGAACCACAGAACTAGGATGGACAGATGAACACAGACTAATCCTCACATGCAGACACCTAAAATCTGAAGGAAGCAGTTATTAAATGCAATAAGGTCTTCTTTCATCATTATTGAGTTATCTTCCTCTTTTCTCCAGCTCCAGTGGCTCAGAATTTTATTTAAAATCTTTGGGTTTTGCTGAAATTTCCTGTACTCAGCCTCAGTCTCGTAACTTATCTTACAAATGTTTGATTAAAATTGGATTAAAACCCTGATGATCTTTTATTTAGTTGGTCTGGTTTTCTGATTTTTTAGTTCACCAGATCTTAATGGGAAAAAAAAATAAAGTATAGATTGCTGCTTCCAAACTCCAAGATCTTGAAATTCAGCTTTCCTCCTTTTTCCTGCAAAATACCATTCTCAATTCAAAGTCAGCCCAATTTCAGATCTGTAAAACTCTGCACTCCTGGGAAGAGATACCCAGCAATTCTAAATTCTGAATTCCACTACAAAGAGACATTTTGGAGACAAAGAATTAAAAAAGGCACATGCCCCTACAGTGTTTCAGTGCCATGCCTGCAGCAGGGATCTTGCATTACCAGTCCTGTTTCCATCTTCTGCCTCCTTTGCCTTACCCAGTTCACCATTACTTCCCAGCTATCCTACAGCTATCAACAGCTTGCCGAGTTTCTTCATAATTTTTAAAGGAAATCCTAGATGATCAATACAGTGTGCGCAGGCTCAACGATTTCAAAAGACCCTTTCACAAAACCCCTTTGAAGGGCTTTCCAAATGCTAATTCAGATTAATTGCAATGCTGTGGATTCCCATCTAGTCCCTGTGATGGACAAGCTGTCACACATGCTCAGGATAGGAAAAGAAATTCAGGGGACTTAATTTGACATTCAGGAGTTTTAAATAGCTCTGTTCAGGTTCCACTGTCCAGAGACTGTGACTGCACAACCTTCCAGTACTTTTTTTCCTTCCTACAAGGGAACAGAGTTAACAGTAAAAGAGCAACCTTAGAGTAAGCCCCATATTTTGACAGTTTAGTGCCAAGGCTTCATGTTCACTTAACATGTTGCTAATGCAGGTTTACCCCAGGAGAAATATAAACAATAACCTTTGAATTGTAACTGCTGTTAATTGCTTCTTTCCTCTGCTATTTCCCAGGAACTCTAGCACCTAAACATGAAGATGTGACACTTCATACTGTATTTGTGTGGTTAAAAGTTTTAAAAACAACAACAAACAAATCCCCTGGAGCTGCAAAAAATCTCAGAGATAATATGCCCATCTATTTGCTATTCTAATGAAAGACCTTCATGTCTGCAGTAATGATGCTGAAGGGCAGATATGATACAAGGCATCCCAGTAATGCACAGTAATTTATTTTCCTTCTAAAGGACTAATTATTGGCATGCTCAGGGTGGGCTAATAAACAAGGAGCTTGAGGTTTTGTGACTGATTATTTACTTGGGTATTATCTCAGATCTTTCATAACAGGGTAGGTTAAATGGGGAGTCTCTTGTTCTGTCCTTGAACTAGAGCTTATGATATTCTATAATTAAGATTGCAGCTATGTTTTCATCTTAAATTACATACCTGACATTTTGTTAACATTGTGAGAAAGGTCTTGCCTGAGTTTAAAAATGCCTGTCATCTATATCAGGGTACAGAAGATGGAAGAGTAGGATAACTTGTTGCTAAAATTTGATGTGGATTAGAATAGCCAATTTTGACATTATGCTACCTTTTACAGGTAGAGACTTTGACCTTTTGGCTAAATCTTATGTCAGTCGTTAGTATCCTTGAAGCACAGAAGTTTAACATTGGGTTTGTTATGCACGTTTGACAGCAAAAGCAAACATATACCTAGCACTGCAATTTTCTAGACTGTGTATCTGCAAATTCCATGTTTGCAATGACTGAATGTTTGGTAGACTTCCTGGGGTTTGTCATGTTTTGCAGTTATAGTGGGATAAAAGCAAACAGGTTATAGAGAGGGCTGAAGTAAGAACATGGGGCAGCACTGAAGAGAGAACACATGGCAAACAGCTAGATAAACAAAGGGACAAGCCAAAAGAGGAACTAGAAGAAGGGACTGGAACTGTTAGAAATGCTGGAAAAAAAGGCTCATGGAAAGCATAAGTTCTCTTAAAATCTCTGGCAGGTCTGTAAGCTCATAGGTAAGGTAACTTGAGTTCCCTAGCTGATAACCTCAAAAAGTCACAGGGACTCCACAATAACCTGAGGAGCTAATGTTCTTTTCTCAGACTATAGAAATTTCCCTCCTCAACATGATTTTTTTATTTAGGGGTGCTGACAATGTTTTTGTTAGTCCTTTGTGTAGAGCACAGATTTAGTGTTGAGTTTTGCACCTGAACCTGTCACTTGACTGCCTGATGAGCCTTGGGCTGCTCATGTAACCTGCTTTGCCTGACACCCTGACAGGAAAGCAAAAATCATGAAATATAACCACCTTTGTACATCATCAGGAAAATATAAACACTCATTATTTTCACTGTATGTTGTTTGGGGTTTTCGGTTTGTTTTTTTTTTTTCCTACAATGAAATTGATGTATCAGTGAGACTTTACTATAAGATTTCACTTTTCCGTTCATCTATTCAAGTAACACTTGAGGGTTTTTAATGTGCAGAGGAATAAGGAAAGAATAAAAGAAAACCACAAGGGAATTAAGAGGAATGGAAACTATAGATGGACAAGGTTGGGGTTTCTCTCCTCTCTGCAGAATATGACATTCTGTAATCGGCTGAGTTTTTTGAAAACAGCCTAGAGATCCTGAAGTACTTGTCTTTCATTAGAATTATGTGGTGGTGGCTCTTTCTGAACTGACTGGGGCAAGACACAGCAATCTCAGTGTCCTGGGTTCTGCATGTGGATCTGAACTTCTATTTTCTCTGAAAGCTTTTATCTGCTTCTAGCAGTAGGTTTTCTAGACAAGAGCTCTCAGTTGCACAAGCCCCAGCAGAGTGTGGACACTTCTCAGCTGGGGATTTCTCATGTCGCTATGATAAAAATAAAGATGAGTTATTACTCTGAGATGTATGCACAAACTCCCCTGGCTGCTACACCATTACCTAGTAGTTGGGTTGAAAACAGAGTAATACATCTCTTCTATGAAGTAACAGAATTACAGCAAACTTCCTCTAGGAACAGATGAGGTACAATCTTTACGTGAAGGAACCACCCTCTGCAATGACTTAGCAAAACAGGCCAGGTGGCATTATCATCGTGCCAACAGACTGAATGTATCAGAAGTTCTCTATTGACCCACATGCTCTTAATAAAAGGTTGTATTTAATTCCTTTGCACACACAGGCTTCTGTTGCAGTCTCCCTTGAGAGAGCTTTGCTTACCTTCTGGAGTCTGGAAACATTCCCATGCTCTTTGTACACTAATCTACTCTGGAGGAACAGAGGTCCTCATCAAACTGCTCTGCCCTGTAATTCTTTCCTGAATACCTGCTTTCAAAACAAGCCCAAAAGGGAAACGAATGCTTATTCCATCAGAGGTTCTGGCATGTCACATTAAACAAGCAGGGCATGTGCAGAATATGTATGTTTTGGGACGGAAATGATGCTAGTATCAGGTTAAGCTTACTTTCTACTCAAGACCTGTGTATAAACAGGCGTGAGACTAGAAAAGGGCAACAGTTAACCATTTCATGCACAAGCAGAACAAACAGCATCTTTTTCACTTGCTTAGGTGCTATCATTGTAAATGGGAAACTTACAAACATCATACTGCCTTTCAGATGAGGATTTCAAAGTGCTCAGAAAACATAATTTGCTGTCATCATTTCACATCAACTCACTCCTGATTAGAAGACAGCCTTTTTTTTTCAATAAGGAATGGAATTACTAGTCTGATAATAACAACTTCACCATAGTATAGGTGCCTTTTCCTCAAGTGGTGTATCTTCTATTTGAATTTTCAAGGAGTTAAGCTATGCGCAGGCAGAGAATCAAATTTACCCCAGAGTGAGCCCATAGTGCTGTCTCTAATGATGGGCAAAGATATTTTGAACCTTTAAGTGACAGCCGCATGTCTCAGTTTTTTCTCACTTATTTATTTAAATCCAAAGCAACAAAGCAAAAGTCCACACGGGATGTGATGATACCTGGCAACAATTCACAAGTGGAAATCTGATTTTGGACCTATTGGCTTTCTATTCCATATTGAGACTACAAAGTAAACAAGCTTCACTACACAGAGCAACAGTGCCCTTTATGTAACGACAGAATCCACAGTCCTCAAGTGACAACACGTACTTCAGTACTACCTTACCACTGTAAGATAGAATTTGGCCCACCAGAGAGTTTAGCATGTGTTTGGCACAACACACATGATCTTGCAGTCATTCCAGACTGACCCCAGCAAAAAACCACTTCCCTTTGTACATTGCTTTGAACATATTTCTGATCTAGTGAAGGGAACTATTTGTGCTGAAGTTTGAACCAGCAGTGAAGTGCTTTGCTTTTTTGGTCCCACACAGAACACCCACCAAAGTCATTAGGCAGAGAGCGGGGAGCTAATCGCAGTGTTTCAATTTACAGTAATCCCCTGTGAGATGCAGCGCCTGCCTTTAAAAGTGTTGTTCCTTGCTCTGAAGTATTTACCACTCAGTATTCATACTTCAAATGGGAAATGATGCAACTATGGAGGCAATAATGCAACAAGCGTGGGTGGTAACCCGCCAATTCTTCTTACACCTACATTTTTGTTCCAGAAGATCATATTAATGCTACTATGGGAATGATGAAATTGTTATAATGGGACCTGCTGGGCAATATTGTGTATTTGGAAACTTAAAATAGCAACGACCATCCTGAATCTTCACTACAGTTGCTTTTCCTCTTCAATTCATCCTGCTGTCTCTCTGCAGGCTCTCTAGTTTAATGACTGTTCATCTTTTAATGTTAAGAGAAAAATACAAACTACTGGATAAGGGAGTGTATGTGTGTACTAGCAAGACCATTAGTCTGAATAAATGCAACAGCCGAGTTGCACGAGAAATGCCACAGTCAGTGGTAAGCACACACTACAGCTTTGGGTGTAAAATACTGTAATTACAAGGGATGGAGAAAGCTCCACAGTTTTTATCCCCACAGAAATCGATAGTGGTGCAGACTGCTGCTCTTTGCTGGAGCAGGGCAGTCTGATGAAAGAGCTTATTGATTTATCCAGCTGACGCTACTGAGTGAATAATAGACTGGAAGAGAAAGGGCTTGTAAATTAAGACTCATTCAAGCCAACATTTTCCAGGATATCTTTTATGTACAGCTATACAGAGATATATATTTACAAGTGAGTTTTTGTTAAAGCCACAGCCTAGTGACTTCTTGTAAGTGGGTCTGTCTCCTAATTCTTTAACCTCAACTACACCCATGGTGCTGAAGTCAACCTTCAAGCTCTCACTAGAGACTGACACTAAGGAGGAAGCAGTAGGGCATCTTGGAGCAGGATCTGGCCATGGCGCAGGTAAGCAGCTGGCCAACACAGCTCCCAGAGGGCTATGGCTACAGAGGAAAGGTGGCTGCAGCTCCCTCCATGCCACCTATGCCATGCCAGACCCATTGGCATAAAGACACTGGAAAAATTCTGCTGTGGATCCACAGGTCTCTAGGCTAGGAGAAATGCCAGTTTTAAGCCAGCCCCCACCAGGCTCAAATAATGTGGAAAGAGGCATGGTGTTTTAGGAATGAAAGGAGTCCTGTGTTTGGACTGATTTTGCATAAATTGAGAAGGGGAAATAAAGAAAAAGAGAGGGAGGAATAGAGCGAGCAGCAGGCACACTGCCACCAAGTACAGCAAATCAATCTTCTTAGCAGTGATGGATCAGGGAGCAAGACTGTAAGTTTTAGAGGTATGTGAAACCCCACAAGTATAAAGACACCATTAAAACATTGCCATTAACTTCCAGCACTGAAGGTTTATCACAGCCCCTGGAGCCAAGGAGGTCAATATGTGACGGTATATTTTTATTAGCATTTTATATATACATATATATGAAGCAGAATAGGATTCACAACAGCCTCATCCTCTCTCCTGCTAAAGACCTCTGCTTTGTACTCAGCATCCACTTTCACAAATAAAATGCAATATACCATCTACAGAAAAATGAGATCCCTACAGGGCTTTTATTCTATCGTACCATTATATCTACTTTTCCACAAGATTTCTGCTTAAATGGCTCTCCTTATGCACATACACAAAGATGACATACACCTGCCTAAATATAATCTGATAGTGAAGAGCTCTTCTGATAGGGAAATGTATCTTTTCTTCCTAATTTACCATAATGACTTCTTCAAACTGCGGGAGTTAGGGGTACGTTAGCTTGCCCATGAAAAAAGTCACCAAGGTGTTATACACTAAGATGTGGATGATTTTTTTTTTCCTATCTTTAGAAAAGAAAAAGAGCAGAGCTCTGAATCTCACCTTCCTGTGTTCCCCACAAAAACAAACGTTTCAAGGAATTACAAAGCTCCTGGCATTGACTAGTAGTTTTTAATGTAATGAAAGTGTTTGTGTGAGCCACACTGAAGAAACCCTTTTTGTAAATACCTCAGAGAAAAGACCATGCTGTGCCATAGTGTAGCTCAGAGATTGCTGCCAGCACAGTAGCCACCTACATGGCACTAGTTTAAGAAGTAGACCTATTTATTAGCTGGTAGTGTTGCTTTTCTGTCATTGTGACTATTTCAGTCAAAAGTAACCTTCCTCAGAGAATAAAAATTCCCGACTTCTTTTTCACGAGAGAACTCAAAGAAGTTTATGATCCGGATAAAGAGATACCCAATAGTTTCAGCCACGACTCTTGAGGCAGCAGAGAGCTGAGGCTCGTCAGAGAAGTACTGCTGAGAGACAGGATGCAAGAACAGTAGAGAGGTTTATATGAGGAATCTGACCCAGGTTATTGTGCTAAAAAAATGTGAAAGGAAGATTCAATGCACCAGCAGAACACAGACCTCAGTTTTGAGAAGGGATGGGGTGCAGAGAAGACTAATTATTCTTCAGCATATGTCAGAATCCCACTGACGTGTGCTTTGCTTTACTTCTCACTCTTATTAGCTACAAAAACAGGACCATGGCATGAAAAGGGGCAGACAAAATAGATTTCAGTGCTAGAGATGATCTCCATGAGGCTCCAGCATGCTGATAACTATATATAAAGTTTGCATTGGCACTGCGCAGATACCTCTTTCTACTACAGGGCACCTGAAATTCAATAAGGGGCATAACTATTTTCTGTAGAAATACATGCACCCACCATTCCTGACAGTAAGAAACAACAAGCTGATCTGCTTTGCCATGTTTACTCTTTTGAAAATGCTGGCTTTGCCCTACAGCCTTTACTTTTCATTTGCATTGCTCTAAGACTCCCTGCCAATCTTCCCCAGACAGATGCTGAGCTAGTATTAGAGGAGGGATATTTGACAGGGAGGGCAGGGGAGAGAGGACTCTGTTATGAGCCTTTCTAATTTCTTCATGGCTCAACATCATAAACCTCAGAGAGCATTACATTAATCTTCAGGGAAGAAGAATGGGGTGCCCAGCCTGGTGAGAACTGGATTAACTCATTTCTCCATTCTACAAATTGTCCTGTGACTCCAGGTCACTGATGGTGACCTGTGGCTATTGCAGGCTTTTTCTGTGGCCACATACACCCCAGACCCCAGAGACATCACAGCAGCACTTACCCTGCATGCAAAGCCCGTTGGTGCAGTTCTTGGACTGTAGCACCAGCCCCTCACAGTCTTTCCCCCCGTTCTTGGGTGCCGGGGCCGTGCACTCCCTCCGGCGCCAGTGGGTGCACTCTGTGCCACAGGTGGACCACTTGCTCCATGACGTCCACTTGCCATCCACTGCAACAAGGAAGTGAGATGACTTGTTAGGGGGTACATAAAGTGAGACCAGGCACGAATGATGCATGTATCAGCACAAGCAAGCCTGCAGCTACTGGCCATTCCCTCCAACGCAGAAGGATCATCAGTCTGCTCTTCTTAAAAAGAGTCAGTCTGCTCTTCTTAAAGTTCTATTTCTGGGCCACAAATGCACGTTCACTCTCTTGCTCCTGTCTTTCTGCCCCAGCCTCATTTCTGCTCTTTCCTCCCTTTTTTATAAACTTGTTAGCTGTTTATCTGTGCTCAAAGTGTGTAAGAAAACAAGCAACAAGTTAAGAATCTCTGATTTTATTTTTTTTTTTGCATTTCTCAACACACAGGTTAAAGTTTAACTTAGCCAGAAATTCTTCTTTAGTAGGAAGATATGTAATGTTTAATATTTTCTATTAAGAGGAATACCTAGAGGCAGTGATCTATTTCATGTGAGCCAAATCAGGAATGTGTTTAGTGCCTTTTAAAATCCCACAAATGATTTTCAAAAGCATGAAACTGAACATCTGAAGAATAATCTATGAAATTGTTCCAGTCTGGCAATTGGAATAATGAACCACTAAGACCTGGAGCTGGACGGCTAAGCTTCACAAGCTGAAGACTACCTTACTGCCATTGATCTGAGTGGGACTGCAGAGGTAGGAAAGCACTGAACAATAGGACAGATGGCAGAATTTGTCACAGAAGAGCTAACAAATACCTTGTATGTCCTGAAGCAATTTCACATTTTTCAGAAATTTAAATACCTTTTAAAGGTATGGATACACATCTATTTCCAGTGGTGAGGCACTGGAATGGGTTGCCCAGGGAAGTTGTGAATGCTCCATTCCTTGCTGGTGTTCAAGGCCAGGTTGGTCAGAGCCTTGGGTGGCATGGTTTAGTGGGAGGTGTCCCTGCCCAAGGCAGGGGGGTTGGAACTAGATGACCTTAAGGTCCTTTCCAACCCCAACTATTCTATGATTCTATAAAAGCTTTTGCATTTGAACTCAGGTAAGCATGTGCCTCAAATTTAACATCCATGCCCCAGATGCTTCATTTGCTGTGACAGCTGGACTGGACATTGCAAATGTATTTACATCACAGTTGCTTTCTATATTCAAATTCCAGTCTTCTTCCAGAGCTTTCAACCTTTATCTCCTACAATTTGAAGCTCTGAATGTTTCCCAAATCCCCTGAATTACCAGGGCTGAGACACCAGTGCAAGCTGCATGCAAAAGCAGGGCTGAATCCCTTGCTGCTTGATCTAATGCACTCATGATTTTATCTACTTACATAATACACGTTCACATTCATTCACTGAAATGTTGGATTTATTAATAAAGAGAAGGAGGCACTTGTAACTAATAGTGTTCTCCCCAAATGACTGGTGACAGGCAAACTAATCATCTAGGCTGTGTACTCTTCATACTGAACCTGGGCAGAGAGTGGTGCAAGCTATTTTCTGAACACTCTGTCCGTCACAGAAGGCACCGCCGTTGAGCGGGGCAGGATTGGTGCAGGTCCTTGTACGCTTCTGAAAGCCTCTCCCACATCGGCTGTTGCACACTGACCACTCAGTCCAGGTAGACCAGCCTCCGTTGACTGAAAAGCAAGACAGAAAGAGTATGATCACGCAAGAAAGCCATCCTGTCAGCCCAAAGGTACCTCTGGCTCTGTGCCATGCTGCCTCCAACAGCAGTCACAAGTGATGGCTGGGAAGAGCATGAGAAGCAACCCTGAAGAGACACAAACCCATGTCTCCAATGTATCAAATATACAGTATGCCAGAAGTCATTGTACAGTTGAAGAAATGCTGATGCTGAATGAAAAATAAACACCATTTGATGACTACTAGGTCTGGCAGGTGACCTGCGTTCTCTTGAAAACCAGACTGAACAAGCATTAAGCACCTAGTAGCATGTGTATAGCCAAAATCCCTGCAGATTCAGAGAGCACTCACAGCTCTGCTAGCCAGAAGCCTGTGCTATGAAAGCTGCATCATTTTCCAAGGGGAGATAACCTGCACTCCAGATTGTTCTTGGATGTACCCATTGTCTATGCAAGCTGAAAGACCCCTGTGCTTTGGTTAGAAATAGATAATTTTCTGTCATGGGTTCAGCAGTAGCAGTCATTTTTCTCCTTCTTAGTAGTTGGTGCAGCACTGTGGTTTTGACTTGTG
>JAOEHY010003086.1:0-15612 GCA_025447955.1 Psilopsiagon aurifrons | reverse complement strand
TATCTCAACCTGTGGGAGTTGCATTCTTTCAATTCTCCTTCCCATCCCTCCAGGAGCAGAGGGAAGAAAAAGGGGAAAGTGAGTGAACAAACCGCGTGGCTGATTTATGGCTTAAACCACGACAGGTGGTTAGAAAATAAGAATGATATGACAAAAGAAGGGACAACCTCATTTCCCCCTTCTGTAAGTGATGTTTAATATAGCTGTTGACTCTTACATCCCTTACTGCCCTATGGAAGTCCTCTACCATCTGGCCATCAAGTTAAACTATGTAGCTGACACCCAGAGTTTAGATAACTCTATGTTCTATGAATGGGACAGAGAAAAGGGCAGCAGCAAAGGGGTTTAAGCTCTTCACAACAGACAGTATTCATGACCCTCATCTGGCCTTGCCCTCATACCTCAATGAAGAGATGAAACCTCTGTAACCCCTAGCAGTGCACGTGCAACTCTTCAGCACCTCCGCCCCTTCCTTCCCCTCAAGTGAGACTGTTCAGCTTTGTCTGGCCTCTGTTCATACATGGCTGCAAGATGACTGAGGCTCTTCTTTTTAATATGTGTGCTATTGCTGGATGTATTTCAAATGGTGAGCTGTCAGCTGACTTTGTTAGCCTCTTCATGACTCTGCCCCCACTCATTCAGAAGCAAAGTAAAGAGGAAAATGAGGCACTGACACTTTCAGTGTTCTTCTCTTGGTGTTCTTTTCTGACAAGAAAACACAAAGACTTCAAGTTACATTACATACTCACAGTCCTTTTCAGGTATTTTAGCCTTCTGGAAGCCAGATACATTTTCTTAGTTTGCTCTATCTTCTCAGCATAATCAACTAGGACCTAATTCTGCAGTGCATATGAAAGACTGCTGATGATGGGGTCAATTACACTTCTAGAGAGTACCTATAGTACCAAAATTCAGTTCCACTTGAAATACACTGGGAAACAATGAGATAGAACCATTTACTTTCATTACTTTCAGCTGTAAGAAATCTGACATCTGAATCGAGGGAAACTGAAATGCTCAGAGTAAAGGAAAAGTTGCCAAAAATACAAATAAATGTCAACAGCTCCTGGGCTGAGAGGAAGAGAAGTGGTCTGAAATGTACTGAAATGTAGGAATTATATTAAAGCCAACAAAATGGGAATATTTTCAGTATGACATAGATGAACAGTATCTATTTTAGCCAGCAGAGAAGCCATTCTGTGGACACTTAACAAAATTGTCCAGTCTTCCCAGTACCTTGCCAATTTTCAGCTAGGCCATGAAGGGACGGAGCCATTCAGCCTTCATCCTGCATCTCTGCTTTTAAGCAGAGAGCTGCTTCTAGTTATGCATTGACAAGAAGGAAGTTATTGCCCAGAGGTCAAATTGTTAAACAGCTGTCCTAGGAAATACTTTGTCCAACAACTGCCTGTGGGGACACACTGTTACTGCCAGCAGTACTGCAACCCCTACAAAAGCAACCCTCTGGATAAAACAGGTCCCAGTGTCCAGCCAAATGCCAAGAGAAAAATCCCAGAGCCTTTCAGAAATGGCTTGGTAATGTCTAGAAGGAGTCACTGAACCAGTGGTCTCACTGGTGGACAAACCTCCCTCTTGATATCAGTATACTACCCCAAATCAAAGCAGGCATCAATCTTGTCATGGTTTAAGCCTTAAATCATGCAGTTTGCTCACTCACTCCCCCCTCTCTCTTCCCCCCAGCTCCCGGGGTTGGGGGATGAGGAGGAGAATCGAAAGAATGCAACTCCCACAGGTTGAGATAAGACCAGTTTAGCAACTAAGTTATAACACATATCACTACTGCTACCACCAATAATAATAATGACAAGGGAAATACAAGGAAAGAGAATACATCTGCTCACCACCCAATCACCAAGCCCGACCCAGCAGCGAACTCCTACCCTTCCGGGTCTCTGCCCTCCATTTTTACATGCTGGGCATGACATGCTGTGGTATGGAATACCTCTTTGGTCAGTTTGGGTCAGGCACCCTGTCTCTGCTTCCTCCCAGCTTCCTCTCCTCCCTGGCAGAGCATGAGACTCAGAAAGTCCTTGGTCAGACCAAAACATTACCAAGCAGTAACTGAAAACATCGGTGTTATCAGTGCAGCTCCCAGGCCACAAGTCAAAAACACAGCACTGCACCAGTTACCAAGAAGGAGAAAAATGACTGCTACTGCTGAACCCAGGACAACCTGAAAAATGATCCTCTGGATCCATGATATTTCCTTTTCCAACCCTAACATTTTTCAGAGCTTTGCCGTATAATTACGGACACCTTTACAGAAACCAGGTATCCTTGTAGGTTTGGATTAAACTGCTTGCAGAATATTTATAGAGAGTACAGTTATCTCCTTCTGTTGTTAAACCCAAATAAAGTAGACATTGCTCACATGAAAAGAAGAAAAAACCCTACTCTCTTTCAAGGGAAATTTATGCATGGATTTTCAATGGTTTTGAAAATCTAAGAGAAATACAGACATTGAAAAGATTAGAATTAAGAACTGAAGACAGCACAGCAGAAAGTACCCCTAATTCACTGACACAGTACATGCAAATGAGAACACTACGTCCTTGTTTCTTCAAGGCAAAAAACTCCTTCATGCTAGATGAAAGGAGTTTCTAAATTATAGCTAAAAGTTTTTAACAAGAGTTCACAAGTTTTCCTTCCTTAAGTGCTGTTGAGACAAGGTGCTGTAAAACAGAAATTTGCCCATTCTCAGGTTCAAACAAGATTGTAGTTTCCTGTCATTCCAAATTTTTCTGTCATACCACCACTGTGTGTTCTCAGTAGAGGGTTCTCCACCAACTAACAACCCTGCTGGCGTATCACATACTTCACACTTTTGAGGCGGAGCATTTGCATGTATGGGAAGGCAGGTAGAGTTAAGCATAAAGAAAATAATGGGGAACAATGTCCATGAAAGGACACTTGGACAACAAATGGTGGTCTCCCTGACATTTGTTGCTGCACCCATACACTTGAAAACCAAACCATCTGCCAGAAATTAATTGCCACACAGTGTGACCAGTTTACCTTCACTACCAGTATACAGGGCCTGGAAAGAAATACATGGCAGTGTCAGTAAGGTCTCATGTCGTGCCTTGACAAGAAGAGCTGTAGAAATCTGTACATCCACCTCTCCATCAATCCCTATTTCTGAGTGGTAATTTTGCCTCATCCATCAAGTGAGAGAATGGTAGAGCATCAAGGTTTGCAGCCTTCAGGAGTAAGAAGTGGGAGGATGAGGTTTACTGGAAAACTGCTCACATTTCATTTGAGTAATCCTGTCTGCTTACAGGCAGATTTCAGAAAAAATATCAGTGTTCTGCTGAATAGCTTTAATGGGATTATCTTTAAGGCTTCTCTAATAAGTGGTGTTATTAAGTTGTCTAGCTCATACGGAGACTTATGCATAACCATTGGCACTCCCCCTTTTTCCTGGTTTTGTTACAAATTGGAATTAGTGTCTGCTTGGTGTTGGGTGTCATGTTTTAAAGAGGATTGGGTTAGGAAAAAATCTTTTGGGTAAAGCCCTTTTAAAAATTTTGCTTATGTTAAAAAATCCCTTTCTTTCAGCCTATGAAACATGTCCTAAAAGGGATTAGAGATGCTGTTCAGTACAAATCTGCCAGGAAGTCTAAATCAAGATTTCACAGATCAAATACCAGTACAAATGTTTACAAAGGCCTAAAATATTGCAGGAAAAAGAAACTTATCTTAGGCTTCTGAAGTCAATCTGAAAGTCCACTAAAAAAGTTGGTCAGAGTCTGAAATGATGTAATTCTTTCAGCCTTTCAAGGTGAGTCATTAAAAATATATTTATATTTATATTTACATCACTTTATTTTTTTAAAGTGAATGCACTTACAGAGAAGTAACTAGAATGTTTTAAACTTGTTGGAATGTCTTTCTAAAAGTGAATGGAAAAAAGAAAAATTAAATTAAAAGAGTTCTTTATCCAATCCCTTCAAAATAGAAAAGAAACAAAAATATATATGGTGTCCTAAGACCAAGATACATTGCAATAAGATGAATGAAGAACTGTTGAAACACAGGAAAGTCTCACCCCATGAAGATGAGCTACAGAATTTACATAAAATCCAAAAGTTACTGTATCCAGATAAAGTTTTACTGAAGGAAATTCCCCAGGGTGTTATGTTTAAAGGTCCTACCCTCTTGTGGGACATTCTGCAGTAGTAATGGTGCTCATCAGGAAGGTTACAGCTGTGTTGGTAGCACTGATGCCTTCAATGTCAGTCTTATTTACCTTTGAAATGAGGCAGAGGCCTTCATTCCAGCCATCAGTTGTAGTATAAGGCAATTTGTTTTCCCTGTTTTATGGCTTTAATCTCCTTCACCTCTGCTGGCAGCAGAACCTTTTATTGACTCTAAAAGGTGTCTACTTTGAGTAGTTTCATGTAGCGCTGCTGAAGAGGCAGGGTTATTGATGGCTTCAAAAGGTTTTTTTTTTAATTCAGTTTCCATCACTAGGCTTATGGGTGAAGATGTTCTCTATGCACTTACTGCCAGTTAAACTTTTGGTAGGCATTCGGATGCGGAGACCAAAACCCTAAGGTAATGAGCTTTTAAGAAGAGCGATTTATTTTTGAAAGTTTTTTATTTATTGTCTTAGAAAAACAAAGAACACTGGTGTTTTCTTTGGGGTCTCCATCTTGATATGAATCTGCATATGAATCGTTCATATGAATCTGCAACATCAAGCAGTAGAATGCTAAAGCAGCACAAGTAACCTGCATGGGCTTTGTTTTTCATGTGGGAAATAACACAGATGGGTTTAAAAACTGCAATAAAAGTAACTGAGTAATTGCCAAGCCTTGTAGTCATGATCTCAGGATTTCAGTCACTGAGCAAATACCCTTGAAACTTCCATTATGGTCTGTGAATCAGCCACTGTCTTACTTTCTGAGAGATTTCATCACTACAAATAAAACTGTTGAATCCCTGGGGATATCAGAAGATTCTGGTCTTAGTTCTCAGAGATTTTTATTTTCAAGCGTGTTCATGGGATTCCTGCTCTATTTCTTGGAAATGGAAAAAAGGGCATTGGGGTTAGCTACACCAACCAGCCTCTTATTTTCTCAATTTAAGTCTGATCTTTCTTACCACCTGGTAGAAGGAGGAGTTCAAAACACAAGAAACCACATTCTGGCAGTGCTATACCTTCTGCTCAGTGTTTTACGCTGTGAGGAATTCCATTGCTGTGAGGAATTTCATTGCTCTGAGGAATTTCATTGCTATTAGTGGGGGTCCTAATGCAGAAAGGTGCTTTTCAGTATGTGTATTGCCATGAAAATTTCATCCTACACATACCATGTTGTATGAAATATCCTGTACATCATTAGTTCAGCATAAAAATGCCAATAATCAAGGAAAACATATTCTGAAACTACGTGATTCTGAGGCTTCAGGACACATTTAAACTACTTCACCTCTATGCAGCATACGGTGAAATCATTCTTTTTCCAGTTGCATTGGAATATCTATTCATGCCCAGGTTTTCTGTGTTTTTCTAAGTGACTCTCAATGGACATTACCAAACTAGCATGACTACTGAATTTCCAGGCAAACATATGGAACCCTGAGGTAAAGCGGAGCTGTTAGAGAGAATGAGTGGGGTTTTTTTGGGATGACTGCTTTTAAAACAGCGCTATTGCTATATTTGAAAGATCAACGAGCCTGTATCCATGATTCAGTTTTCACTGACCTCTCAATATGTATATTTAAACAAACAAATAGTGGTAGAGCAGGAAGAATAGAAATACAAAGAGTAAAATTTTCGAAAGCATTTAAGGTATCTGGTTCCTAAGGAGCTATGCTCCACTTTAAAGAAGTATTTATATAGCATAAGCACACTAAACCCCATCCTTAACAATTTTATGCTTGTGATTCAAATTTCATTGGCCGACCTGTGTTTCTAAATGGATGGTGCAAGCACTGAGTCATTTCTGAAAACACTTCAACATTTTCACTCAATGATCTAAGTATTTTTATGGACAGAAAGTTTTATTTATCTCTGATACTTAGGTACCTTGTGCACATACTGCCATAAACAGAACACCACAATTGCTCATTTTTGGGTGTGTTAGGAGTATGGTGATGAGAAAATGACTATATTTGCTTACAGGGGTAAATGAGTGTATTAGAGGTATACTAAGTGATACTTCCTCCCAGGGGGTAAGAAGCTGGGTATGATCAAGAGAAGCTGGGGACAACCACTGTCTGTGATAAATAACTATTAGGAGGACTATTCCTAAATCTGATTAAATTCAGGATGCTCTGATGGCCATCCTCATTCTTTTTTCTGCGAGGATAGAAAGTCACAAATATAAGTAATAGAAGTCTAAGCCTAGTCTTTTTTTAGAATAGACTAAAATGCTAAACATTTTCCTCTGTTCCTCACAATCCGTTTGCATTTCTAATCTTCATGTGGTGCCTGTTAACAGAGCATAAATATGGAATGTTAAATCTCTGTATATCCCAAGCTATCCCCGCTATCTATAGCCCTGAAGGATTCAGGAAAAATTGGAGAAGAGAGTAGGCAGGCTTCCAGAAATAATACAACTTTAACAAACACATAAAATATTTATAGAACATGTAATGAATAAAGGAAATGCAGCATTTCCTCCACATACGATTTCTATCAGTGTTTCAAGAGTTTTAGTCCCCTTCCATGTTTCTACTCTGAGAAGAGGGACGGCAGCTAACACACCTAATAAGCTCTCCTGGGTTAACCAGATTCTGTCAAGAACACATATTCCAGTGACACATTAATAGCAATCCACAGCTGCATTGTTACTTAAGTTTTTGAAAAAAAGAAACTTACAGTAAATTTTTAGGCTGCACATAGGTGAGGCTTTCTGGCAGCAAAACCTGCAGTGGTGAAGTAGTTGTATATTATGCTTTGTGAACGCATAATGCTAATTGAATATATAAAGTGTCTGCTGCTGGAAGAGCAAATACTAATGTAGTGTAACCTATTGAAAGAAAAAAAACATATGCATGACCAGTGTCTCATTCAGATACCTTGGTCCACACAGAATTTCTGTAATTAATAGATGGTAAAATACTGCAGAGGACTTTCCAACACTGAATCAGTAGATCGGTCTTACCCAGTGTGCTATGTAGGATTGCTCAGTCCATTTTCAAATGGGATATTACAAGGAAGCTGACACTTCAGAGAAAGTTTAAGTGTAGGGTTGCAAGATGAAAAGGATAGTTATGGGTCCAGGGACTTGACTAAATTGACATCTCAGCTGACAAAAATCTGGTGATCTTCAGACTGATTTTGAATATTTATATCAATGCCAAAGTTTTCAGGTTCTTTTATTTGGTTCTGAGAATATTTTTTTGATACTTAAGCTTTTATACTTCAAAATTCAAGCCATGACCTATTAGAGATGTCGATAAGGACAATTATGTAAATGACCATCTATTTACACACGGCAGAATTCTTGCACAGCCTCCAGTATGGCTTGTGGAGGGATGCAGAGTGTCAGAGCAAAGGTACCTCAATACAAAACTGAAAAATATGTCCAATTTTGCGTCTGCTAAATGAAGCATAGAAAAGTCAAGCAGCCCTGATTTTAAATACATTCAGTACTAGAACAGAAGAAAGCCTAGATTGTCTCCTCAGTTACGTAGTTCCTCAAATTAGATATTGGGTATTTGGATAGCAAATAAAATGGAACAATGGGGTGAGAAGCAAGAGACCCAAGCTAGAGTGGGAGAGAGATTTCTTCAGGGTATATGTATGGAGCTCTTAATGGTGAAGAAGGGTGAAGCTGAAATTCTTCAGGAAGCTAGCCTATAATTTCAGGGGCTGCCCAATCCAGATTCCCAAGGATTATCTAACACCCTGGGAGCTGGAGATGGCTCTCCTGTAAATGTGAGAGGATTAGCTATAGATATCTCTTCTGCCTGTGTCTCCCTCTCTCCTGATGAGGCAGTTCTACTTATAAAACAAGATAAACTTCCAGGCAAAGCAGTTCCCCAGCTTCTGCTGTTATGATGCTAGGTTTAAACAGTGTGACAGTTTATCCTCAGGCCACTTAATGTTTTAGTTACAGTCTAGACACCACTCAAGAGGTGGAAAAGACAAGTCATAGAAAGAGACTCTAAGATTCCGTTTGTCAATCAGAGACTCTTGCATGAGGAGACTGGAGCTGGTGAGCATCTTCAGTGCTCCTTGCTGAGGCAGTGATCTGTGTGAGCCACCTACAAATCCATTTATAGCTTTGGCTTTTCAAAGCTTAAGCCTCACACCAGAGCTTTCTGATCTCAAAAAAAAAAAAAAAGAAAGAAAAAAAAAAAGAAAAAAAAAAGAAAAAAGCAGCAGTCAAAAAGGGGGGAAAAAAAAGTAGAAAACTTGATCCAAAAGCATGACCTGCACTGAAAAGTTTGAGCTTCTATTTCATGTATCTAAAAATGAGTATGGAAGTAATTGCAACAAATAGCTATTTGATTTTTCATGTAAGTCAAAGATTACATACACGCATACTGATGAATCTCTATGGGCTAATGGAAATCTTTAGGTAACTTTAATTGAGTTTCTGTTCACACTTCTGCTACAATAGAGTTAAGTGCAAAGTGCGATGTAAATACTAGAGCTGTTTATAACCTGAAGGGCAAATTCGAATCCTGTTTAATTTCCTTACCGTTGTTCATAAAACAGTCATTTCAAGAACAGAAGCATGATGTACAAACCTATAAAATCTCTCACTTTTGTCATCCTATCAGAACAAAACAGTCCCCTTTTCCAGCTTCACTACCATTTTTGTAAGCGAGAGAAAATTTTGGTCCTAGTGACAGAGAGGAAGACCTGACAAACCAGAGCAGTCCAGACTTCACAACAAGAAGACTCTTTCAGATTTAACAGCTGATTTGTTTTAGGAAGACCATGAGTGGTTCCTCATCATACTACACTTGCTAATTGGAAAGTCACCACAGCAGCATTGTGGCTGGTGGTACTTGAGAGCAGGAGAACCCATGGGATCCAGCAGAGAATTCAACACTTTCTTGACAAGGAGCTTGCTAAAAATAAGTGCTTGTACACATTCACAGACATCCAGACCTAGCTGTGAATGATTCATGCACATGGAAAGGATCCAGATTTGCTGGATGCATTAGGTCATTGCAATTAGTTCATGAGCTGCACTCCTTAATGCTGAATGGGGCAAACATGTTCTGGAAAATGGAGACATGGCTGGAAAAATTTTTGTACCATTTTTGCTCTGAGACACCATGGAATGTTTAGTATGATTGATAATGTTGTCTAATCTACTGTGAGATTTATAGACAGTCTTAACAAAAGTCTAGAATCCAGGACTAAAGCAGAAGACAGAACAGAAGATGACCTTTCATTACTGAATGCATATTTAATTTGCATCCTTCAATCAAGCTTCAGACAAACCATGAAAACCTATTATTAAAAACATGGTAAAAATCTTGGGTCAAACCAGTATTGTGGATGTTTCTTATGTCTAAACTAATTCCACTGACTTTTGTCTAGCTCTCTGAGTGTTAAAAGTTCTTAGAATACTTTGCTTGTTTGCCAATCTATCAGTAATCATTTTGATAGTCAAACTTGTAACTTTTATTCTAGATGAACGAACTAATTTTTTTCTCACTGGAGATATTGTTGGACCACCTGATTGGTGATTAGATCTATAATCAGTGCCTTTTAGCCATGTGAACTATTTTAAATCATTAAAAAAAATGAGGATTTAGTTAAAGTCAACAGAGTTCATTTGAAAACTGTGTCATTCTCTAGGTAAATTTTCAGAAGTACTTCTAAGGGAGGATGATTTTGTTATCCATTTGTTATAATCTGTTTTGCAGCAATACTTAAGCCTAAATGGGCTGGATTAAGAACATATTTCCAGCTTTTTAAAAGATCTTAGCAGTTTGCCAGGTGGAGAAGCAAAGCTGAAAAGAAAATAAACTGTAGGAGATATCATTTGCAGCTTTTGTTTTCCATGCTGTTTGTGATTAAGCTGTATTTATGTGAAAATAGGGCCTTTTGCATCCAATTCTCAGTTGTTCTTTTTGTGATGCCCCTGCAAGGTCACAGCTTATCGTTATGATAACGCTCTGTTACCATGGCAGTGTGTCTGTGTTCAAGCTCAAAATGCGACCGCTTGAGAGCAGTTTGGTTCTGAGGGTTGTTTAGTCACTGGTGGTATTGAAAAACAGCAAATGTAGCAGGAAAAATGACTTGTGGAAAGAAGAATTATCTACAGCAGTACGTACTTCAAAGTTTACCTCAGCAGAAAAGGCTGTTGGTAACCTGTTATTAATAGGGTAGTATTATAAAGTAGGGTAGTAGTATAAAAAGCCTATAGTTCATGCTTTCAAAATGAGAGAAGGAATACATCTCTTTCTTGGAAACACATGCTTCATTTCTGAAACTTCCAAATCTTTGAACTTCTTGGACAACGGCACGTCAGGATGGAAATTCCGTTGAGGTCCTCTGCTCTTGTCCTTTCCTGGAGCTTGGGATCAGAGAACAGAGCCGGGAAAAGCAAGCCTTCCTTTAGGTAGTGCTCTCATTTCTGCTATACAGGGCTGCTGTTTGCCAGTTTGGAGTTTTTAGGTGTACTTCACTGGGTGTCAGACCCTCTGCAAGCAGGGTCTGCAAGAGGGATGGATGATGCCTGCTCCTACAGAGTACTGGGGAAGAGGATGTTTTTTGAGAAACAGTGATACTGCAGCTGTTTGCACCGAAGGAGCGCATTGGTAGACAGTGGGCCTAAAATGTTATCCTACTCCTGAAAAAGGACCAGATAAAGTGTATCAATGCCATATACAGCCTTAGATGTAAGTCATCAGACTCTGGGAGGCAACAAAATGGTGTTGTTGCACATTCTCCTTCCTAATTCATATACATAACCTTGCTCTCCAGAAGGAGGAGTTATCAATACAATAGCCTAAAAAAGACCACTGTTAGCTAGTACATAACATTGATTTGGTGTCTGTACTGGCACCTCTGTTGATTTAAAAATAACCTGACAAAAAATTCAAAACATAGCACAACAGATTATGGATGTGAATTGCACGTACTATATCCAGTACATGATCCATTTCTTTCTGTATAATGGTTTGCAGATCTGTTTATAATGCAGGTAAAATATAACTTAGGAACCTCTACACTGTTTTCTCCTTGTGCTCAGCTGCTTGCAGTTTGCAAATAATGCACAGTCCAGCACAAAAATCGCTATCCCTGCTGAATCAGTGTGTTACTGCTGAGACTCAACAGGGCCAACATCACCCACATTCTGTTAATTCCTGAAAACAGCCTGCAATGTGTTTGAATAAAACCCTGGGCTCTGCAGAGACATTTATATCTCCTTCGTTGACATGAGAAGAATGACTGGATTAGTAACAGAAAACCCAAAAAACACGCATCAGGTTTTGACAACTTCACTGTTAGCGCAGGTCACATACGCAGCACTGGCTCAGGCAGTATTTCAAAGAAATACTGTTTGAAAGCCATGGCACCTTTCTGTCCAGACCCATTAGTTGAAGGGACTATCAGCCACAGGAGACAGTGCCTAGGGATACTGAAACCTCAGTAGTGGCTGGTGACTCAGTATCACCAACCATGCACAGCCACTGCCCTGTGCCCTATGTGGGCAATGCCAGTACAGGCGGAAGGAGCAGCAGCCTGCTTCATGTTATGGAAAACCCTGAGGCTAGGACGCTGCCTGCCTTTTCGAAACATGCAGATTTGTCTGAGTCTATTAAAAAGCTACTCCAAGGCCTGAGATACCAGCCTCTGGCCAGAATATTTTAAAACAGAGTGACTGGGAGGAATAATCACAGCACATAGTGAGCAGAATGGCTCATGACTTGAAACGCGCCATGCTGGAGAAACTGGAAATAGGGCTGTAATAATGTTTTATACTGTACTTATATTTATGATAATTGCACAGCATATTGGAAGCAGCTGTGACATTTTTGAACACAAGGAAAATGTGATGGACCTATTTATTAAAGGGGGGTTAAGAGCCCCAGGTGGTCTGGAGATTTATACACCAGGAAATAACCAGACACAAATGAGAAAATGGGATGATCTAAGCCATACCAGTTGAAATAGATTTTGATGATAAGGCACGGTTATATATCTTACAATCTGAGACTGTAAGGGTATAAGATGGGAATGTCATGGTAGGGACAGCATTACTGAATGGTATTAAGGGCGATAATTATATAGCCCTCTTTCCAGAGATTATATGCCCTCTCCATAAAGATTCACCTATCCTTGCTATACACTGCTGGAAAACATGCAATTTTTTTAAAAGCACATACCTTGGATTTTCATATCCCACAGTTATAAAGTCATAGTAATTCATAAACTTCCCTTGAGAGCGTTTCCTTGCCTGGAACTGTACCCCAAGGAGTCTCAATACACTCAGATCAACACAAAAACAAGTCGGTTTCTGCCTTCACATAATACACAGATGTTGCTGCTTAGTACTGAAAATTAGGCTTTCCTCTTTCTATCAGTCATATTTTGTGGGAAACACACATAAAAAAGAGAGGATCTTAAAATGTGTTTTAGTCCATCATGCATCATGCTCATCTTACTCTGCTAGCCTGTATATTTTGCCATATTATTGGACTTTATCTAGCCTGATAACAGAATTTCATCATTTACTCTTATTACTCAGGGAACTGTTTATAAAGACAATTGTGAATGCCTACAGAAAACATACAGATAATCTCCAAATATCTGAGCTGAAACAAATCCAAGTGAAAATTGCTGCAAAACTTGAGACAGCAGAATAAACACAAAACCTACGTACATCAACTGATTTCAGAGATTGCTTTCTAGGGCCGCAACATGATGATGAACTTTATGCCATTTAGACTCCATTGAACTCAAGTCAGCTGTTCTGGGTGAATACCAACAGAAAGGCTAGTATTTAGTCAAACTGAAAGCAGTGGGAAAGCTGCCACCCACTTCAATGAGGCCATGATTTCACCACAAATATCTTAGCTGCCTACATATGCATAATGAAGCCACAGAAATCAACCTATAGTCTGCCTCAGAAGCGTATCTGCTGCCAGCTCGCTCTTTGTTTGCAAACAGTCTCAAAGCAGCAACTCCTACACAGGTTTTCATTAAGCAGAGTAGCAATGGATCATTTTCACTCCCACGGGTGATAGGTTTCAGCATAAAGTGACATACTCAGATGTCCAGCTGGTTACTCATTTTTGTTCTCTGGAAAGAGCAGTACATGGTTTATAATTTATAAACAAAGCCTAGCTACAGTGGAATGAGTCTGCTCAAAATACAGAACCTCCATTTGACCAGGAATATCTGGAAGTTTCACTCCCTAGTTTCAGCAGAGTCTCTGAAATTTGTTGCAGAGGAAGAATTCTAAGAAAAATATCAGCTACAAATGCATATAACTGTGTGAATACACTGGGGCTGCCCCAAAAACAGAAACCCTGTAGCTCCAGGGACACTTCTTGCTGGAAGTAGTCTGAAACTGTTATCCCTGGAAGCCTAAGATACAGGGCAGCACATCTGGTATGATGCCAACAGAGAAGCCCATGCCAGGTACTTGTCTTTTGAAGCCCAGTTTTATTTTGATCAGTATTTCAAAATAAATTTATGCTTTGATCAAAAATCACTTTTATTCTGGAAAGCTTCAAGAAGAAATTAGTTTTCATATGTCTATAGCACCAAGGAATAAATGGTTCTAGTGGTAATTTCTTCTAAAAGTTCTCACATGCTGGATTTATACCACTGAGAAATGCAGAATTGATCTCTCTTATAAATTCCTACTGTTTAGTAATTGCTTGCTGAGATAATCCAACAGTTATATTCCTTCCAAACATTTCAAACTAGCTGCTCAGCTACTGCAATTTCATACTTGAGCAGTCTGTATAGGCCCTAGCAAACAGGCTGATGCTCTGGATAACCAAAATCTTCCTGATATTCTCTATATCAAGACTACTTTGTTTGCAACAGACAAAAGTAAATCGTCTGCCCTTTTAGTGCTGGTGACTTGTTATGAATTTAACCCTTTACCTGTCAGGAAGAATTATTGCTCTAATCACCCCTCAATGTGTTTTTGAGTAAGTGCTTCCTCATAATAGTTACGCAAGATATTTGTGCTAAAAACACTTTGGGTTTTATAAGGCTTTCTGTAAAATTAGACAAGAAAATGAAAGTACAGTAAAAATAAATGACTAGCAATTGCAAATAATTTAGATAACAAGGGTGCTTTACACTACAGCATATTTCTCTTTCATAACAAGTTCATAACAGTATACTTTTATATAAAATGTGATGGGTTGAGTGTGCTGAGTAATTCTGCAGGCTGACTCCAGTGAGATAGAAACCTATACAAAATACAAGTTGCAGATTTATGTAGCAGAGGTTTTGTATACCCTTAATAACTTCATTAAGTGCAGGGACATTGCAGAAGTAGACATTTATGTGGTGGGGTGGGAGAATAAATTAGTTTGCTTACACAGTGTCTGTGTGCTGATTCTAAGCCTGTGGCTGGTGATTTCATTATCCAAGTACATATAAATAGCTTCATACAAATTAAATGCAATATGTACCATTATATTTTAGTATAATCTTTAAACAACCTATAAGGATTGTGAGAAATATCAGAAGAGGGCATTTCTTCAATTTTGCAAAAAGAAAACAAACTTGCTGCTATTTAGTTTTGCTAGGATCCTTTTAACTGTATTTACATTTTAAACAGAATCTTACTACTTGCAGCAAAGCCAGATGATCTACTTATCCTAAATATTTTAAATGCACATAGCAAAACCTACCTGCTGATCTTAAATACCTTAAAAACACACAGCAAAACATTTAAAGGAAGAGAAGATAGTGCTTAAAAGAAAATGAAGCACTGTTACCAGCCTGTTACCAAAAAGGATGAATGACACTTCTGAGAAGAAAATTCACGAACCTACCACAGCTTTTTGTAATCCCTGGTCAACTGGTTAGTCTTTCTATGAATGAAGGCTTGGAGAGAAAGGAATTAGATGCCTTTCTGCTGTAAGTCAATGAGATTTGGGTAATTAACCCTTTTCTTCCTTCTTGCACAGCCAGCACTTAGGGCAAGAAGGCATGTTTTCCCCAGTAACCCACAGATGGGGGCCAAATTTGAACCATTGAGATACTCTGATCACATAAAAAGATGTCCTCTCAATTTCAGCCCTGATATTGCCTCATTAGGAGTTGATGGGGATGATGAATTTCCATCTTACTTGTGGCAGTAACTTTTGATGCTGCTATAATTTCATGCGGTCAAATCAAACTGTGGACTGATAGTCACAGGTTAAGGCCTCTACTAATTGCTAATTGTCTCAGCTACTGATCACCAGCTAATGGTGCCAAATTTCATCCTCACAGTAATGATTTCATACATCAGGCTACAATTTCTTCATTTTTACGTGCTTGTCTCTGGACATATGGCCAAAAAGAGTTAACCTTTCCATATTTGATGTCCTCAAAATGGTCATAGAATCCTAGAATCAAAGAATAGTTAGGGTTGGAAAGGACCTTAAGATCATCTAGTTCCAACCCCCCTGACATGGGCAGGAACAACTCCCACT
>JAOEHY010003085.1:34579-54642 GCA_025447955.1 Psilopsiagon aurifrons | reverse complement strand
TTTACTGTAAGGGTGGTGAGGCACTGGAATGGGTTGCCCAGGGAAGTTGTGAATGCTCCATCCCTGGCAGTGTTCAACACCAGGTTGGACAGAGCCTTGGGTAGTATGGTTTAGTGGGAGGTCTCCCTGCCCATGGCAGAGGAGTTGGAAGTAGATGACCTTAAGGTGCTTTCCAACCCTAACTATTGTATGATTCTATGTGATCAAAACCTTGATTTGTTCTTGCTTTTAATTTCCCTTTCTTAACTTTCGCCCATTTTCTCTTGTATATCTGCTGTTTACCTCCTTTTATCTATGTCCATGTCTTTCTAATCTGTTCTTTCTCTGAAGTACATACTTTGTCTGTGAGCTTTGGCTACTTTCTCTCTTTTTTGGCTACTTCCTCTGATGGTTGCATCAGCTGCAATATGAAGCAGCTGTTAGCTCAGTGTAGTCAGCCAGGGAAGCCTCGTTTGTGGTTGTTGTCCAACACTGGTGGCCATAGCTCCAAGTTCTAGTTTCTCTCTGTTTGCCTTTTTCAAGTTCTGTCTCTTCTCCTTTTTTCCTCTCCTACTGTGTCTGTTCTCCTCAGTCTTCTCCTGCCACCATCTGATTCTCTCCCCATCCCACCAGGGGTAGTGAGGAAGCAGCTGTGTGGTGCTTAGTTGCTGGCTGGGGTTAAACCAGGACATCTGTTTGTCTGCTTTGGGTTTTGCTTAACAGGAACAAAATTCTCATTACCCACCATTAACTCTTTCTCTTCAGGAGTCCTGGACTCCCCGGGATCTGAGTAAACACAAGTTATTTTCAGAATGGGTTCCTATGTACCTCTTGAGATTGAATTGGTGAGTCTGCTGCAGTTTCAAGTGTAAAAATAACACCAGATGTGTATTTGCCAAAGCAGGCAATGTTAATCTGCAGCGATTTTCCAAACTCTTTAGCAGATCTGGTAAACTGGCCCAAACATGATTTCATAGGCCTTTTTTGTCTGCGGTTCTATGTTGTGCTGGATTTCAGAGTAATTACTATTGTAGTTCTGTTTTGACACACAGATATACATAAAAATGACATGGGAGGTGTGGTCTGTACTTTCTGTCCTTCACTGAGCAACTGATGAGATTTCTTTGGTTAACAATTTTTGTTAAAATACCAGCTGTGATAAATTTGTGAAATTTGCCTGTAAAATACAATGAGCAACTGAAAATCTGTGGCCAAATGGGAGTGAAGGAAATGCAGGATCTGATCAAATTCTGCACAAGAGATATTATAAGCTTCAACGCTGTGCTGCTTTGCAGGGTCTTTTATTTCTAGTGGAAATGGCTGTGCTCTTTTTGTTAGATATTTCTTACAATTTTACTTGTATTTTTATAAAGTTATTATGAAAACAGTTACCAAGAAGGAAGGTTTGGTTTAGTACTGGCTTTTTGGCAGGGTTTAGAAGTTTCAACTTTGGGACTATGAGGCTCTTGGCTATTTTCCTTTGCTAAAATTTGATGCTGAAAACTGTCTAAATACACTTCATATTTTTCTGGGGTTTTTAAATCTGCTTTTAGAGAAGATCGTGACGTTCTGAGTTTTTATTCCAAATCAGAAAGGATCCTAGTTTGGGGATGGTCTTCTGCAAATCAACATCTTGTTTTTCCACATGGATCTTGTAGTACAGAGGACACATAAAACAAGGAAAAGGTTTTGCTTTCAGGATCACAGTAGTTCTAGTGGTCTGTTTTGGTAGCAGTCCAGACTTGACATGCAAAGATTCATGGTTATGCTAGTTAAGTTTTCTTCCATATAATTGGTCATCACTCTATATTCATACAGCAGAACTGCAAAAATTTTTAACAGGCTGCTGATGTTAATTTCTTATTGTTATATTTGAAATTTAATTTTACTTTAAAAAAAAAAAGAGTCTTGTCACATTTTTGCTAGCTGGTCCATACCAGTGTGGCTGAAGTTTTTTTATGGAGTTCTTTTCTTGCTTTTGTTATCTTTCGCATTACACATTTAAGTAGATCTCTTTGATGCCCCTTGTGGTCTCTTTAAATTGTGTTTTGTATGTCGTTTGGTTGTTTTGGGGTTTTTTTTGTTTGAGTATTCACTTGTAACAGCTCTCTCATGTCGATACAATTTGCAGCAGAAGGCTGGCTCAACGCAGTCAACTGTGCATTTTTATCCAGCATTTCATGTTAAAGACAAAACTGTCATGGCTCTTTTGACTTTTTTGTGGGTTGGTAAGTCCCACTAAATTTTGTATGGCTATCTTTAGTACTGACCGACCTTGAATACATTGCCATTACACCTCATTATTTATCACCTTTCCCTCATCATTGCTAAGTGTAGTAAAATACCTCACTCCTCAAAGTATCTTACCTTGAGGCATTGAAGCTGATCACTTATTATCTTTATCTTTTTTTCTCTCTTCATTTACTTTTTAGTTCTTGGTAGCACTTTATCTTGTACTGCCTAAACTTAATTCCTTAGGAGCTGATCAAAAAGTTTTGAGAATCCAAATCCCAATACAAGTCTTTAATTGTATTTCTTTACAAAAGAAACAGGAAAAAAAAAGTAGACCAGATTATAAAATTCTCATAAGGGCACAAAATGTCTTCTGCTTTGTCCTTTTCTTATCTGGCTTGTCTTACTCTTTCATAATTATCCTGTCACTTGTTTTAATTTGATATTTTTAATGCCACTATGAAACTTGACAGTTTGCTATTGTTAAGAATATATTTCTGGGCCAAATACTCTCCTCCTAGTATGAGTCATGGGTTTAATGTGAGTTTTGGGGTTTTTTTTTGTATGAGTCATTTGTTAACTTCTCCACCTTTTAAATATACTTTTTATATTGTTACCACACTTTGCTATTGAAAACCCATTTACCGGATGAAGTCAAAAACTTGGCCAGAGCAGATTATTTTGCCAAGTAGGAAAACTGTTTTTCAGCAGTTAGACTATGTAGAGATTATCAGGGTTCCAAACAGCTAGTTTGTATTTTTTTGGCTTTTGTTTATCTGGGAGTACATACAGAACAGAGAACATGAAGAATGTCTGTATCTGGATGGGTTGCACCTCTGCCTTTTTCTCGTGGAAGTCAGCACCTGGATGTTCTGGTGGAATGTTCTATTACCTGTGCAGCTTTTATAAAGGAGGGAGTGGAAGTGCCGCCTGAGGTGCTTCTGGTTTCAGCCCATGTTCTGATTTTGTAAGAGAGTTTCACCTTGTCCTTTTTGTCAGGAACATGAGCAGCCAGAGTCTTGCATGTACAGCATAGGGTGACTTTTTTTGTCCTTTACTTTTCTAAATAAAATAAAGACCCTTTGCGTAATGCTTCTGCATGTCAAATCTTGTGGTTTAAAATGGCTATTATTCTGTTTCAAACGGAAAGATATTAATTGTATTGGTTACATAAAATAATCATGCAAGTGTTTCACTGATTACACAGCTTCAGTAAATTCTGTTTGTTGGCTGGTTAAATGGTGCTTTTTAGAAGCAGTGCTTTATTACAGAGAAGTCTGTTTACTGTGCTAGGCACTAATTCTGTATGGGGAGCTATTAAATATGAATAAAATCCTGTGATTTTCTAACACAGAACCTTAGCAGAAGCCAGTCAGAGCTGTTCTCAAAGACATCAATTGTCTTGGTAGTCAGCTAGGCTAAACAAGTTATGTTTGCAAGCTGAGGAAGCAGTACCAGGAGATGCCAGAATACAGTGTATTGGGAAATGGAAATAGATTAAGTTTAATCATTTTGTCCAAATATTGTTTCTGATCATCTCCCTCCTAATATAATTTATTAATCACATCATAACTATTTGATTAGAGAAATTTTATTTACTAATTGAGTAGATGGAAATTTGGGATGGTGATTTTGATGAATATTCTGCTTTCTCTAAAATCATCTTTAAAATATGCTGTAAGGGGATTTACAGGAATATTTTATAAACATGTATATATTTTTAAAGAAACATATAAAACTAACATTTATGCAAATAAAACCTGCTGAGACACAAATGGAAAGGGAAAGAACATATGAAGTTTGTGTATGTCCAAAAATAACAGACTTTTGGTTTCAAGTCAATGGGTGAAAGTCTCTGGTATCACTAATTCATCTCTTCGTAATAATCAGCCACTGAATTTGGCAAAATATGCAGACCCATGTTAAATTAAGATTTGCAATGAAAGTTTGAAATGTTTGTTACAGTTAATCAGTAACATTGTTTTGTTCATTAAATGGAAAACTTTCTGAAGTAGAATTGCAGTTGACTGACATCTGCTAAAAAAATTGATAATAAAAGCCATGTGTGCTTATGAGAATCCTCTTTGGCATCCAGTTTGACAGGATGCTTTTTATGAGTTCTTAGTTGCTGTCCTTTAACATGTAGCCTGGTTTAATAATTCAGCAGTTTTATTTTCTATGTCCCTACAATCTTCCTGCCACTATTTAGACACTGTCAGCCTGGAACACGCAACAGACAGTGCAGTGGTCATCAGTGTTTCCAAAAAGATACAGCAGACAGTTGTGGAAAAATGTGGGGATCCTCCCACTACCCCAACAAGAAATTAAAAGGAAAGTTGATAAAGTAGTTTCTAAAAAACACAGCAGAAATAAAACAGAAACAAACATTAGAGACTTTTATGGCTAAAGTCTTGATACAGGAGATAGAAGAAGGGATATCTAAGTACATATACTTTAATTAATATCTTAAGAATTCCTACTTAAATTAAATAATGTAATATTAATTTTTATGCTCTCCAGGAAGGTGCTGACAACATTGAAATATGCTTTCCAACAATGTAGCAGGAACCGAAGCCATGGTTATCTCATCACATTTGAAAAGTCTGCAGGTGTTCACCACAGGAAATCCTTTGTGTATCAGTGCAATGTTCTGTTTTACTGTAATCTTGTTTCGGCACTTTGACACTACTGATTGTGCAAGTTTGAAATGTTCCTTTAACAGCTCATCAGAATAAGTAGATTAGTTCCTTTTCCTTTTTATGCATTTTTTTTCCTTGATCTGCAAATTAAACCTTCTTGAAGATTTCAATGACATGTTTCAATGAGTGTGTTTCCTTTTGTTGAATATGTCTAACTAAATTTAACCCAATATAATTTTGGTTTCAGCTGTTAATCCTAGATGCATAATTAGGAATTGGATGACGGAATCATCAGTGCAAAAAGCTAATTTGAATGATTTCTCAGAGGTAAAATTATTTCATTCTTTCCTGACATATTTATTTGTAATTGGCGTAATTGTTAATGAAAGAGTTGTTGCGTTTACTTTTTGAACCTATACTACACTTTGACCAACACTGTACCAATACCAATTACTATTAACAATACTAACAAAATTAGTAATAGTATTACTTATAAATAGTAGCACCTATATTAATAGTATCATGAATAACAGTAAGCAAACTTTAAGTATAAAAATAGTAAGCAAAAAATTATAGTTTCTGGAGCTAGGAGGGTGCATAATATGAAGTGGAAGAAACTTTTCTTGTTTGCAGGAAAATATTTTGCATAAAAACCCATTTTAATTACTTACAGGTTTGTCTGCTACAGCAGATCTTACAACACCCCTTTCAGAGACAGGAGGCTGTAGAGAGAGCAGGTTACTCCCAGCTTGCGCCAAGGTTCTTAAAGCGAGAGAAATCTGACCAAGTAAGAAAGATGATCAAGATAGATTGAAGCTCAGGCCTTCAAACAGGATCAGTGGATCAAGCCACAGGAACTTCTCTCCCTTACACTGTGTGGACTGAAATCTGGTACTCTGCTAGGCAAGACAAAGTAGTCTTAGCAACTTTATAAAGTCTAAAGATTAAAGAAACGGACTGCTATGTATGGTTGCATCAACAAATTGTATTGGCGTTTATAACTCTGCCTTTTCTATTCAGCTCTGCATTTATTTGAGTCCCAGTATTTAAGTTCTGACCTTGTTTTGTCGCATTAAACTGCCAAAAAAGATTTAAAGGAAATTTAATTAAATAATGAGCAAAGATGTCAGTCTTGGAAGTGACTTGCCTGCAAATAAACTTTGGTGCCTTTGCCAGTGTCAGGTGCCAGTCAGGCCTGGCCCACTGCTCTTTCAAAGTCTATCTTTTGATAGTATTAGAAAGATTGTTGGCCTCAGGAAATTTTCACTGGTTGAAGTTGGAAAAGGACTTTATTGGAAGTTTCTTACTATATATGTAGTTGAGTCAGTGCGCCTTTTATATCCAGCCACCTGATGCTGTGAGGGACTAACAAAAATCTTGCAGGGCAAGTATTTAAAATTCAACTGGAGCTGCTATATAGAATCCTACGAGTAACAGGGAGAGACTAGTCTAAGTCCTGTGTCTCATTATTTATCCTTTTTTGACATTCCAGTTTCACAAAACTTAAAGCAAAATTAATGCATAAGGAAGCAGGGCCAGTGTTTATGCTTGAAAATTTACAGTAAAAATCACTTACTTGGGAGTTTTGTTATTTCTTGACACTACCTTAACTCTTCCCAAATCCAAAATCAATTGTTTTAGAATCTCCAGATTTCTCGAGTGCCACTTAAATTTTGACATAGAGGCTATTAAGTGGTGTAATCACCATTTCACAGATCTATCTCTAGAAACATAACTTGAGTGAAAAAATACAGTATTAGCACTCTTTCAGTGACTAAAAAAATATTTGAATGTCTTTACTTCTTAACCACAATCAACAAAATTATTCAGAATGGTTTTCTCTCAGAAATACAGCTGTTCGAATATAAATACAGTTGTAATGTAAATAATAGTATGATAATGTGAGGCATAATATAGGTATTTAAATATTTTTCTGAAAGTCCAGTGAAATCTGAGCAAGTGACACAGGTTCAGCCTGGGTTAGCATTTTTTCTGCAAGTCATAAGTGCTCTTCTGTAACCATTGGGATACTGTTTGAGCTGGCAATACTTCCAGTGTTCTGCTGGGGGAGGCTGCATTCTCAACCTACTGAAACATTGCTGTTGATGTCTCTTTACAGATACATACAAGCAAAACAGCACGTTGTGATGAAATCTGTGAATGCCAGCTTTACCACCTGCAGTGGAATGAGTTACACTGCAGCTAGGTAATGACTGGAAGGTGAATGTATTTATGCCTGCAGGGTAAATACAGCATCACTACAGCTTGGGCCCTGGTTTCCAGTTAGGTGAAAGGAAAGAACTCCGTGCTGAACCAAACATCTGTTTAGTTCTGTGTGTGAGCCAAACATGGCTGCCTGTACATCTTCACCACATGGAATAACTTCCTAAGTACAAAGCATTTTTATACTGCTTTTTCTTTCAAAGTGTTTTGTACATGTTAAATCCTATTAGTAACAGTAGCAAGTGGAGCTGTTTCTCCCATAGTTACATGTAAAGAAAGCCTCCAGCATTAATATAAAACCAGGACATCCTGAATGGGAACTCTTTACAAGCAGTAATAGGTACTTCCCACTGTGCTCATTGTGAGGCTTTTCTCAGGTTCTTCAAAACCATCTGAAAGAATGAAGCAAGCCCTGACAATTGGTTTCACATATTCCTCTGGTTGCAGGGAGTAGGTCAGCTACTTCTCTAGGAGTTCATTCATGGACTCAGTCATGTCCTCTTACCCTGTTTTACTGGCAAATCTTCCACTTTTTCCCCCCTGGTTTTACCGTGCAGTTCACATTGCCTGTTTTTAGTAACTATTCTGATTTTGTAATAGTACTTACTGTTAATGGTGATAAAACTGTCTTAGGATATTCTGCAGGACCATGGGAATTCATAAGCCTTAACAACACTGAATCTGTAGCAATAGGACAAGGGGCATGGGGTTTAAACTTAAATGGGAAGTTCCGGTTGGATATAAAGAAGTTCTTTACTGTGAGGTGGTGAGGCACTGGAACAGGTTAACCGGAGAAGTGGTGAATGTTCCATCCCTGGCAGTGTTCAGAGCCAGGCTGGACAGAGCCTTGGGCAACATGGTCTAGTGTGAGGTGTCCCTGCCCACAGCAAAGGGGTTGGAACTAGATGTCCTTCCCAATCCAAACCATTCTATGATTTTCTCTCTTCTGTTTCACTCTCAGATAGAAAATGCGTGTTTCCCAATTACTTTGAGACCACCAATAACAACCCATAAATAATAGTCCTCTCCTATAATTTTGCCACATGAACCATTTAAGTTTCTACTTTTCCACTGTCAGTGGCTGACTGTACGTGAAACCTGCATGCAGAATAGTTATCTCAACACTACCTTTTAACTGTGTTTTGTAGCAGTAGACAAATGAGCCCACATTATGCTCAGCATTTAGTACCACCTCCCTTTCCACTTCTAGGCTTTCATCATTATGGTTTATTATGACAATGTAACCATTAATACTGTGTTTCATGATATATTCCCTAAACCCCTTGGCTTCCACCTGGAGTTCTGGAGCTGCCTCTTCCTTCACATTACATAAACACAGCAGTGGATCCAAGAGCAGATGGGGAATAAAACTACCGTGGCTGGTAATCAAGGAGGTGTTTATCTCTAAGCTCTTCTTCTTTCTGTAGCAGACAACAGATCTGAGGAGCAGTGATGTTGACACCCACATGTAGGCTTTTCCACGGCTAACCTTTCTAATCCTAAGGACTGATGGAAAAGTGGTCACTTGAAGTTGGTCCTTCTTCCACATCAGTGATGTAAGAGTCCAAAACCAACAGCTGCTGAGACTGCTTCCAGTTGAGGTATGGAGAGAAATTAAAAATAACATGCTGCAATTTTAGGTCTTTTCATTCTAAAATACTGTAATCTCCAGTGGTGTACATACTATGGCGATCCGCGGGAATTGGGCAATTTCATGTGGCAGTAGGTTAGATAGAGGTAGAAAGATTAATTTCTATTTTTTACAAATGCTTTGATTTACAATCTTGGAAAGAAAGATCTTTTTGTGCTTTGCAGCGTATTTTTATACCAAATAAACCCAGATAATTGTGTGTCATTAAGTTGGTAGCTCTGTTCTCTGAATGGAGTTTGAATACTTACATTTCAGAGATTCAGTGCAACCATATACAGACACAAAATAGTTGATAGAGGTCTAATCATCACATCATTTTAATTGATTTATCTAGTTTTCTGTGTGTTTTGTTTTAAAGAAAGTGTAACTTTTTCTTTTGTGTAAGATTGTGTGAATTATGATTGACTGCAGATGTAAAATGTATAAAATTGAGTTTATTGTGCTGTAACAAAAGAGAAGGGAGGAAATAGGGCAGGAGGCTGAGCATTCTGGTGAGCAGAGTGAACACTAGGAAAGCCATGTGGAAGTCTTAGCTCTTTGTGAATGCAGAGAAACCAGCTTATTGTGCAACATTTCTCTATAGATATGCCCTGCTTTAGTTTGATGCTGGGTGTATATCTCATAAAAGAAAATTCATTTGATTTAAAAATTACTGGATAGCAGACAGCTGTTGTCTCCCAAGTGTGCTGAAGATGTGCACTCCTAATACCTTATCAGAAAGTGACACCCAGCTCTTTAGCATTCAATGATCTGCATAATGCTTCCCTCATCTATATATAGAAATCCACTGGAAAAAAATAATCAATTTTTATGAACCCCAGCTTTAACCCTCCTACTTTTAGCTAGTTAGATATTTTTTTTCTCCTGCACTTGGAACTAAAGCATGAACTAAGCTTATGGGCCTTGCACTGGTCCTTCCAGGAGCCTGTCCCTTCACTCTTAACTGCTTTGAGCAGGTACTACCATCTCTTCCTTATGTTGAGATGGTCATGTTTTGCCTTTCACTGCTCCAGCTTGTCAGGGGCTGGTTCCCAGATACTGAGTGTTCTTGGTTTGTGCTTTATCATAGCAAAGCCCTGGTCTTTGCTGTCTTGTGGAGGACTGCACTCATGCAGCCACCAAAAAGTGCAAATACAGTAGGGACCAACTGAACAAAAGCGGGGCAAGCCAGCCGGTACTGCTGCCTGTACTTGGGTAACAGGGTGGCTCTTTGTGCTGTGACCTTGTGGATAATGTGGAAGATAATGGTCCACAACTCGTAGGTGAAGTGGCACCTCAGCGTCACACTTTCAGACTCTACCAACAACATTTTCATTGATGTCAGTCAGTGCAGAGACTGCAAGGTGTCTGTGTTGGGGAGAAGGCCAGGCCTTGATAGCCTGATATACCATGGAGAGCCAGAAAAGTCCCCTACCTCTTCTAGGTTGGTCAAATGCTTCACCTAAACCAAAGACCTCACTGGGAAGCAGAGCCAGTGCAGGAGCATGCAGTGTAGCTGTACTGGGATGGTAGAGGGGGGGTAGGCTGCCTTCAAACTGCAGCAAACAGATTTCTAACACATACAGACAAAACTTCTTTAAACTATTTGAAGCGGTACCAATTGCCAGTAAAATGCCTGTTCATTAACTACGACACTTTGTGCAGCTATAAAATAGAAGCTATTTTTATTTGAGAACTAATAATGAGTGCTACCTAAATGAACAACAGAGAATTAAAATGGGAGAACAAATGGGAAAAAAAAATGTAGGAGGAGACATTCAGATCAGGTACAAGATAACTACAAAGTCTTTGAGAAGCCAGACTATTTCTAGGTACAGATTGAAGACAAATGTTAACCAACAGGAAAAAGAAAATCCTGCTTACCATGAGAAACACAAGATTTTGAGCTAAATTTTTCTTTGTCTAAGATTAACCAAATTAAATCTGATTTAAGGCAGCAACTGTGAGTGCTGACAGGTATGACTGGAGTAGTATATGGAAGCAGGAGTGTATAGCATTTAGGGTGACCGTCTCTGGAAATGGCCCTGGTCCTGCCTTGCATCTCAGAATGATCTATCTGAGGTTTTACTTTTTAAGACAGACTATTTTTGAAAAACACTGGCATCTTTTTTATTGAAAAAAAAACAAAACAAACCACCAAAACCCCCACATTTGGGGGTTTTCTCATAAAGAACTTTTATGGGGAATTCTGTGAAAAGGGATCTTTGCACTTCTCAAAATTCACACAACACTGTTGCTTTTTTTGTTCAGCTCCAACTCTTCTAGAGAGGCAGGTACAGTGTTCGCTCACCGGCGGGCTCTGTGAGTGCTGCTCCACCACCCCTGGCTGTCCTTATGGAGTGAAGCAAGACTAGAGCCAATTCTTACCTCTGCTTGATGGCAGAATGGTAGCTAATAATGGAGGGGGAGGGGCAGAAGAGGCAAGTTATAGGGACAAAGAGGTGGAGAGAAGGCACCCCATCTTACTTCCTGAGACCCCCAGGAGGAACTCTGAAGGAGAATTCCTCTTGGAGGAGCCTGATCCAGCACAGCTTTACCATGCTGACTCAACAAACAGCTGTGGCTTGAAGTTCACCTGCTTCCAGAGTTCAGGAGTTGCTGCCCCTTTTCTTCTCAAGAGCTTTCATTAGATCAGACATGAAATCTGCCTGCCTGCCTCCACCCCCAATTGGAAGTGGCCCAGCTGACCGTGGCTCTCCAGCTTGTCCAGTGTTTTCCAGCCTTTTTGATGGAAGTGGCACAGGTTTCTTTGTCGGAGGTGGTGGCTTAGTAGAGACAGATGGAGGTGGAGGGGGTAATGGCACATCTCCATTACTGCTGCTGGAGGCTGGTGGTGGTGGTGGAGGCACAAAATCAGGAGGAGGATCACAGAAGTCAGATGGCGGTGGTGGAAAATCAACCTTCAGCACAGGTGGTGGTGCTGGAAAGGTGTCTGGATCTGTTAGGAAAATGCCACTGTCTCGTTTGACTTTGGAGGGTAGAATTGGTGAAGCAGAAATAGCAGATGACCGCCTCTCTGGTGGAGGAGGAGGCTGCAGCGAGTTTCTCTTACTCTGGAATTTCTGAGGCCTCATCACTGGCTGCGCCAGGCCAGGTGCACTGATGTTATTTGCCTTAGCCTTTAATAAGCAGAAGGAATAAAAGGACAAGATACAGTCAGTGCACGTGTAAACTAATACCACTGCTTGAGAACAGTGAAAGATGTGAAAATACATGAGAAGAATGCAGTGGAGAGACCGCAAAATGAAGTATAGTAAGTTTTTCATGAAGAGTGCAAGTAGCATTTTGTCTTCTTTCTGGAGCTGTCCACAGAGCTTTGACAGTATTCATAATGCTTTTGAGTGCTTTGAAAATCTCAAAGAACTGCAGTTACTAAGACATGTAAAGATATTTTCTTGATCTTCCACCCTGCTGTTTATTTCCTGAGAACATGAAGACTTAAATAAAAATAAAATCTGTGCTGTGTTTTTACATCTGAAAATACTGAGCAAGATTTCAGAACATAAAAAGCAGATGTAGTTTTGGCTCTTGTATCTCCACCTCCTGTTCTAGCAGCAACTTCTGGATCTCTGGGTAAAGCTAAAATAATGAAGTCACCTATCTCTGCCAAACTCACTAGACACAGCAGCAGTGAACTGGGAAGAAGATGGACAGATTTGGGAATGTAAAGTTTACATGCCTGTATCTGCTGTCCCAGGCACTTTGCAGCATGGTGTGAAGCATTTACCTGCAGGAAAGTGCCCTGGGTGGCCCCCTCTGAGCGGAGGGAGAACACTGCCAAGCACTGGAAAGAGGCACTTGGAAAGCCCCATCTGTCATGACTGTGCAGTGCACAATACAGGAAAGATGCTTCAGTAGTGACCTGGCAAGGGCCACTGATAAGCCTGGGGAAGGTGTCTTTTGTCTGCTGGGCAAGTCACAGGTACACGCTTGCATCCACTTTCAAATCAATAGTGTGACAAACAGGTCCTTGAAGCTATGAAGTTGTAGCCATGTTTGCAAGGTCAGGAGGCAATCAGATCCTCTGACAACTTGTTTGAAAGGAAAAATGAATCAAAGTATCCATCATGTAAGTTGAGAAAAATAAAATGCAGGATAGCAGTTAATTATGGAGATGTTTATTGATAAAATTTTATGTGGCTTTTCTTTTAAGTTGTTACCTGTGATCATAAATAAAGCTCATTTGGTGATATCTGAATATAATTTCCTCTTCTTTTTTTCAGGTAGCAACTAGTAGCTGTGTACAGTTACTACGCACACACACTATCTGTTCTTGTAAACCTGTGAAGTCTGCTGTCCTGAAAACAAAGCCTTGTAACACATGCATTTCTAGCTATTCTAATTTATCAAGTTATCCCCAGCTAGCTTAGTGCTTTAACTGTAGCACAGTGCACCCTGAAAGACTTCACCTTGCTTCCTTGGTCCCAGGCTTGTAGAAGCTGAGAGCTGAAGAAGGCAATGTGTTTTCTTTAGCAGAAGCAAAGTGCTCTGCAACCCTGCAGTCAGCAGTACTAATTCTGGCATTAGCTAAGTATAACTTCTAAGCCTTCTCTTCCTCACTCTCTTTGCCTACAAAGATGGAAGTAAATGAGTCTCGGGAGGAGGGAACCACTGGCTGAGTTCTGAGAATGTGACCTCTTGCAGAAGAAGTAAGGTTCAGAACACAGAAACAAATCTTTTTAAAGGAGGAACACTTTTAAGACAGAAACAAGAAGCATGGGACACATAACACAGGTGACAGAAAAATCCTACAAATTTCATTTCACTTGTCCTGTACACTTTATGCATGATGGAGGGAATGAATTAATGAACAGCACACATATGCAGGGTTTGTTTTTTTTTCCTGTAGGACGTTTCTGAAGTCCTCACACTGTACCCTACTGGTATTTTTACAGCTAGAGATGGTGCAAGTAGCCAAAATCAGGAGCTTAACAAAGGAATTCAGTTAGAGCCTAATGAAAATATAGTATCTTCACACTTTCTCCTTTCCTACACATTCATCTTCAGCTGTGCACAGTATTCCCTGCTGAAAACAGTACTGTATACCCTTTGTGTTACTAAGGCAAGACCTGTTTGCTGGTAGACAGAGGAAATGGCCCTGAGGTTCTGGCAGTACAGACTCTTTGAGACTGTCCCAGTAGGCACATCCCTATACCTGCTACATGAACTCACAGCTTGTTCAGAAGAATAAAAGTGATGGGTGACTGTGCCTTTACCTCCCGTCAGTGGCTCCTTGCTTCTGTGCTACAGGCACATCATTTGCAGTGTGTAAAGCCCAAAAAGGGGCAGCAGGGAACCAGCCACTTTGCCCAGGAGCCAAATCCTTGTAATAACAATACACTGTGAGTGGGAAAGACAGTGTGTGAAGAAAACCAAACTTGAAGAACTGTTTCACAGGTGACATTTAACTACTGCACTGCTTGTAACTGCTCACCTGTACCTCTGATGCATCCACTTTCTTCTGAGTCTCCGGAAATTCTGCACTGGAATGACAAACAATTTGGGGAAGCTGTCCATTTGATTGAACAGCACCTGTGACAAAGGTGGAGAGACAAAGGAAAGAGTGTGTTACATTTCCCTGGTATTAAGCAGATCAGGGAACAGCAAACTAAGAAAAACATCTTTACAACTTCCACCAAGCAACCACTTGTTACAGGTTTCTTATACATAATACAGTAAAATCCACGAGGATGTCTATTTTCTACTTCAGGCTTATTTTGAAACTTTTCATATTCATTTCATTATCTAAGGAAAGTAAACATGAGACCTTACATTAAAACTAGTAAGTCTCCACATGATAAAGCCCACATGCCTCCATGGTTGTAGCTAACAGTCCTACGGGAAGTACATCTGAATAAAACAACTTACTTAATCCTTCAAACACTTAATACTGTGCTGGAACATAACATACACTGTTTTTTTTAGTATCCAAAGACACATACAATGAAGCAGAGAGACAAACAATACTGCCTGAGATATGCCTGGCACTTGGGACACTTCAGAACCACAGACTATACTGTTTGGGGTATACATGAACACACAGCTAAAGCAGTGTGACCAGGGACTACAGGCTACACAGGATGTGAGAAGTTCCACCTGCCTTCCTAAGCATTGCTTTTGGCTGCCACTGAAGTTAACAGAGTACAGTTACCAGCTAAGGTTACAAGGACTAGTTTTATATACTGTATTTTAGTCTATACTGAAATCAGCCCATACAAATAGCCATACAGACATTTGAAAGCAGAATAGAAGAAAACATGCTTTACTCTATTTCCAAACCATGAGCCAACAACTACTCACAGTCAGGTAGTTCAGGTTATAGTATTATAGTCAGGCTCCAGGTTTTATATAGGGCAGTGATGATAACTGTTAGACAGAAAGAATCACAGTGACTTGCCTCAACTAGAACACTAACGATCCATCAGAGACATTTCCGTAGAGAAAACACAAATGACTAAAAGCTTTCCAGGCTACTTAATCATTTACTGGGATCCATTAGCTAAGATGAGCAGTATATTTCATGATCATATACAGTGTTCTTTGATCAAGGCCTCAGTCCTGGCCATATCCACTACAGACTGCAGCATCAGCACAGAGCCCAGCTGGCCAGCCACTTCTCTTCTGCAATCAATACCAGAACACAAAATGCTCCAAGGCTGTCTGATCCACTATCACTAAAATACCCCCCCTCACAACCATCAGAAAATGCCTTGATTTCGAACAGCCTGTTATTGTTCAAAATCTCTCTCCCCATCTCAAATGTGCATTTATTACCATGATCTGACTCCAAGGAGTAGTAGAGAGATCACCCTCTCCTCACATGTACTGAGAAAAAGACAAACTGAAACCCTGGTAAGGTGTTTGGGGGATTTTGAGTTGTCCATGTGAAAAGTCAGAATATTAACTGCCAACACAGATTTTGACTTTGCCTGTCTTATGTCAGTAAGTACTTACCCAGCATGTCCTTCCTAATAAACACAGCATAACTTAAGCATGTAAACTAAAAACATTCATGCAAGTTACAGCTCATATCATGCACTGTTCTATCTGTACCATGATAAAATAGGTAACAGCAGGATGATTAAGCTACTGGAAAAGTATAGTTAAAAAATAACCCAATCATTTCTTATTCTTTATTCTTTCCCAACACCCACGTTATTATCACACATATGAGTGAAAGGCTGGGAGGGAAAGAGAGTGGCTCACCCTGTAATAATCTTTGAAATGATCATTCTCAGAATGAGATCCCACTCATTGCTTTCACTCATTGGAAAGCTCTGATATAGCCAGGGTAGAGACAAGCAAACAGAAAACTTTGAGACATGAACCATCAGTTGGTAAAATGTAGAGGGGGGATAAAGCATTTGTATTCAGATGCCAACAGAAAAAAACCCTTATTGAATTATGCAGATTTAAACTGACCTTTGGTGGACTGTCTTTGGATTCCTGAAGTGCTAACTTTAAAGTGAGATCTGTGCTGCTAGTGTAGTTATAGACAGATCAGAGCTACACTGAGCTGTCTAGAACAAGACATTATCTTGCTGAATGAAGAGACAGTTTTCAGAACAAAAACTGTGTTCAACACTGATGATGACAGAAGAGGGCAATAAATATGATTTCAACTGCTGGGACATCATTGGTACCTGCCGGTAAGGATCCTGCAGGGGCAGCTGGTTCCACTGTTCCTTGATTTGCCCACCGAGAGGACAAACCAGCCTTCTTCACTGCACATTTGTAATTATCATACAGCAGCCTGCCATACTGCAAAGAAAGCAATATAGTAAGTATGGTATTAAGATTGACAGAGGCCAAGCACTCATGTTGCTATTGGAAAACCTTTCTGACCTTATTCCTTCCAACCCAGTTTTGTTCAAAAATAGCTTTCTGCAAGTGGTGTGCCTATGTCTGCACAGGGCCAGGTGGAAAGCATCTTCCTAGCAGCACAATAAAATACGAACCCCCATGACCAGACACAGCCCTACCGATATCATTCTCATGTTTTATGTTCGTTTCAGGATATGTAAAAATCTTGAAACTTGTCTTGAAAACCAAATGTTCTCAATAAATATCTTTCTCCAATGCTTTCCAAGTATTACATTTTCAGACTGGAGTCTTGGGACGCTGAATCCTGGGCTCCACAGCAAACAGCTCTATCAGTGTAAGATACAAAATAACTTGATGACCACCCCAGGCCTTTGTTGGATGCCACCCTGCAGCAGAACTGGCAGAAAAGAATATATACCTGACAGGAGCAGGTCTGTTTAGCCAGACACAGCCAGTATAATGGGCTACGTATAAATCCATCTCCCTTAATGTTTTGTGCAAAACAAAGTGGGCTTTAAGACCTTTTGAAGAGGGTGAGGCAGACAATATGGACAGAACTGTCTGAAAAATGTCTCAGCTGGACTGACCAGAGCTTGCACACCTTTAACCACAGCCTGTTATTATTGTGCCAGATAACTCTGGAGTAAGTTTTATGAGTCCATGAGCTTTATAGCTACAGAATTCATCCCTGTGTTAATGAGAAACACATACTGATAACTAAGATAAAGGAACATTTGGCAAATCCATCCTGGTCATGCCCTTCTACTCTTTCTTCCTAGGGTAAAATTAGCATAGATGTTCATTCTTGTCACAACATTTCCAGTTGAGGTGCCTACAGTCAGTCACATGAGGAAGACAAGATGATTTTACAGAAAACATATTTAAGTAAATGTAATTTTAATCACACCTTGGCAATTCTTATTCCTGTTACCCACTGATGCAGGGTTGCTTGATCATCACAGCATAAGTACTTGATATATTGTGATTCCTTTTGAATCTGAGGGTGCTGAAAGATAATAATTCATAAAATAAGACAAACACAGAAATCAAATCACTATACTGAAGTATGAAGGCACCACACAGTGACCTCTGTGAGAACACTGCCTCTAGGCATCACGTTAACATGGAGATGACTTGGGGGGGGAAGGAAAGGCAGCAAAACCAGAGCATAATAAAATCAAAAAGATGTTGGTTATGAACTATGCATGAGTTGCCACTGGCAGCACTTGCCCAAAATAATTTTAATGCATTGTGATAGGAATTCAAGGGCTACAGAAATTAGCAGTGATCTAGAGTTCAATGAAGTCTACAAATGCTATGGTTTGTCTAACCTGCAATGTATAAACACTGGAAGGAAGTCTGTTTCTCATTGTGGTTTATCATATGTAAGGCATCCAGACTGAACACTGAACATAATTAGTTTTCAAAGAGTACATTAAATTTGTTTAAGCATGAACTTGCAGCTGAAACAGATTTTTCCTTCTAACTGACTGCCTCCCTCTGGACTTTCTTCCTATACATTTTTATTCTGTTTTGCTATTGTTTGCCAACAGGTATGTAAAACTGCCATGTGTTCTAGATGGAGGATCACTCAAACTACAACACCATCAGAAGTGATCTTTTTCATCTGTTTGTACCAGGAACCTTTACATTTTTAAATGTTTTTTGTTCTTTTGAACAAAATTTAGGATCTCTTCCTCTTACTGACTAATGTAGTACTGGTATGTGGTGACAAACCGCTGCAATTCAAAGATGACCAAGATGCCAGACTGCCTACTTGCTTGAGACTGAACATCCTCTCTTAAGATGCTGAAGGAATCTGGTTCCCCTACTACAGCAGAGAAGGCTGTTAGGCTTGGATGGACTAATATACTGCCATCGCTTGATACGCAAGGAAAAGAATGAAACCAAAGGAAAAGGCTTCATTATCCCTCATTCATGTGTTCATTTCTATCCATTGTCTTATAAATAACAGGTGCACAGTCAGTAAAGTATTGTGAATGCACAAAAGAACATCCAAATATGCTCTGAGGGTTCACTATTGTCAAACCACTCTTTTCAGCCCATGCAGTAAAAAATTCAAAATGTACCTCTGCATAGCAGCAAGGACGCTGCTTTTATATATACTGTTAAGCCACCAAAGCAGAGCAGTGCTGGACCTAGGGAACTCAGCAGGACCCCTTGCAGCACACAGTACTATGAGCAGCCCACCAGCCCAGGGCTGATGCAGAAACCAGATGTCTTCTTGCAGGCACCTGCCTACCAGTGGCTGGGGCATTCCCAGCACAGAGATTAAGCCCTGGCCACAGCTGGGTGACCCAGGGGCTCAAAAGCAGTGCTGAACGCAGAGGTGCCACTCCTCAGCCATGTGTCCCTGCTCCCCACTCAGTGCTGCAGGCACCAGGCTTCCCTTACTTGTGCTGACCCAACTGTCCACAAGGCCACTCTGTGATACAAAGTAAAAGGAATTGGTAGAGTTATATTTAACTCCTTTCATCAGGCTGTAGTTTTGGTTTGTTTGCTTTTTTTAACTCAGCAGTACATAGCATGGCCTCACATACAGTATGGAGATAACGAGCACTGTGGCTTGGGGAGACAACAAGGAGGAAGGGATGGATGAGAGGATGGGACTGCACAAGTCAGCATAGCTACCAAATTCCTGTATCATCAGATTACGGAGCAAGAGTGAGGTAACTGTGAGGAATAAAAACCAAAAGCATATTACTCTTCAGGGGTCTCACAGTAACAGGTATGTCCCACAACAGTGCTGTGCGTAACTGAGTTACAGCTCTGTGAATGTTTGAACTCAGCTGCTCACACAGATCATACTGTCTGCCGTTTTCCTGCAAGCACATAGCTGGCCACCTCCCCTGGACAACGAACATGCGCAGTCTGCTTTCAGACCATGGCTATCTCAACCTCTTTGCTCTTGTACACTCGCAAGGTGAGAGCTAGGGACATGACAGACTACAAGCCCAGAGATGCCAGTTCTTTGTCACCAGGTGCCTTAACTGCAGAGAAGGCACCATGCTCATTCTATGGAACTGTGCCTCTCTGATCAGGTCCACTCACACACTACCCCTTCACAGTTCAGTGTGCAGGGCTGTATCCTGCTGCTACACACGTATGTCACATATCAGAGACAAGTAACCAGGGCTGCTGGACAAACAGCCTTCTCCAGCTCCCCAGCATCTGCCTGTCTCTGTATCCTGCAGCCAGAATGCTGCTCAGAGTGGGATTCACTACTGCAACATTTGGCCAGGGCGCAATGCCTGATAATCCTTATTTCGTTCCACTTTTTCTCCATTATGTGACCAAACATAGTGAAAACCATTAAAGAATTCAGTCAGAATGATATCTTCAAAAGGGAACTGTAAGCAGACACTTCGCTGTTTCATAGAATCATAGAATAGTTAGAGCTGGAAAGAACCTTAAGACCATAGAATCACAGAATAGTTAGGGTTGGAAAGGACCTTAAGATCATCCAGTTCCAACCCCCCTGCCATGGGCAGGGA
>JAOEHY010003085.1:0-26546 GCA_025447955.1 Psilopsiagon aurifrons | reverse complement strand
CCCCCAAGTCCTTCTCCGCAGGGCTGCTCTCAATCTCTTCTCTGCCCAACCTGTAGCTGTGCCTGGGATTGCTCCCAGCCAGGTTCAGGACCTTGCACTTGTCATGGTTAAACTTCATCAGGTTGGTACCAGCCCACCTCACAAGCTTGTCAAGGTCCCTCTGGATGGCATTCCTTCCCTCCAACTTATCAACCAAACTACCCAGCTTGGTGTCATCGGCAAACTTGCCGAGGGTGCACTCAATCCCACTGTTCATGTCACCGACAAAGACATTAAACAAGACCGGTCCCAACACCGATACCTGAGGGACACCACTTGTTACTGGTCTCCAGCTGGATGTTGAGCCATTGAGCACAACTCTTTGCGTGCAGCCATCCAGCCAGTTCTTTATCCACTGAATGGTCCATCTATCAAAGTGATGTCTCTGCAAGTTAGTGACAAGGATGTCATGTGAGACAGTCAAACGCTTTGCACAAGTCCAGGTAGATGACATCAACTGCTCTACCCCTGTCCATCAGTTCCGTAGCTCCATCATAGTAGGCCACCAGATTGGTCTGGCAGGATTTCCCCTCCTTGTTGAATGATCATCATGATGCACCATACTGTAACTAATGATATAAATGCGAATGCATCATACTGCGGAAGGGGGATTGCCCAGGTGATTTGCTATCACCAAAAAATGAAACATTTTTTGGCAGCTTTCTGCTGCTGTATCATTCCCTTTCTTTGGCATAGAAGTTATCTGTCCTTAAATTTACAACAGTTTGGATTACCTGGAAAGCACAAGTTTCAATAATACTGCAGTTAGAATGTCAAGATTTTCAAATCCAAAAATTCAGTTGCAAGTTCCTCAGGGAATGAAACTTTCTTGTATTATTCTGAGTCAAGTATATGCAGTTAACAAGACACTGTGGCTTTGGCCTTTCAGTACAGTATGAGCATGCTGCTATATAACAGCATCCATCTGTATATATCCAGTGATGATATTGCTCTGACCAGTTGCAGGTGAACTTCCATATTGAGTCCCTACAAGTCCTTACAGTTGCACTGTCTGTGTGCAATGCAATGTAAAGAAGATGTAGGCTGATAGTTGGGCAGCTGTGGTCCTAATTTGACTTTTTGAGTATGTTTGGAATTTGAGCTTTATTCTGTATATCTAAATCACCCCAACTGTTAAATTTCAAGCTTAAATTACAGGAAAGGATGTTTTGGATGCCCTTTTTTACAGGAAAAAAAATACTAGCACAAAGAATAATGAAGTACTGGAGTGTCTAAAGAAGTTGGGATATCTTTTTTGCTGAATGCCCTCTGAAACAGGCCGGTGAAATGTCTGTCAGGAAGCATGCTTACTGTTGATTTTGCTGTTAGGAAGCAGTTGAACAAGATGACCTGGAGATTACTGCTCTTTGATGGTATGAAGGATCGTAGGAGAAATTACTCTGATACTGCCCAAAGTCAGAATGGTTAGTGACTTCCTACAGGTTGACGTGGCTTGGTTTGTAGCCAGATCTTTTTTCACACCCTTGATGAATAACCAGCCTGTCACTGCTAACTCCCCAAAATAAATCCCTTCAGAAACAGTCTATAGAAACAGCTTTTGTGAAGGCATAGGAATGTGTGATTTGGGGTAAAAGTATGTGGTCATGAGGAGACTTCAAGGTCACTTCAAATTCTGCCAGATTGAGGTGCAGATAGAATCATAGAAAGATTTGAGTTGGAAGGTACCTTAAAAGGTCCCCTTCAGTGAGCAGGCACATCTTCAAGTAGCCCAGGTTGCTTAAAGCCCTGTCCAACATGATGTTCCAGGGATGGAACATCTACCATCTCTCTGGGCAGCCTATCTCAGTGGCTCACTATAATTTTTAAAAAAAAAAAAAAAAAAAAAAAAAACAAAACAACAAAAAAACCAAACAAAAAACCCCCAAATTTTTCCTTATATCTAGTCTGAATTTACCCTCTTTCAGTTTAAAACCATAACCCTTTATCCTGTCACAACAGACCCTTCTAAAAGGTTTGTCCCCATCTTTCTTTTAAGCCCCTGTAAGTATTGAAAGGCCACTATCAGGTCTTCCTGCAGTCTTCTCCAGCCTAAACAACCTCACTTCTTTCAGGCTGTCCTCATAGGAGAGGTGTTCCATCCCTCTGATCATTTTTGTGGCTCTTCTCTGGACCCACTCCAACACATCCATGTCTTCCCTGTGCTGAGGACTCCAGAGCTGGACACTGTACTCCTGGTGGTGTTTCACCAGAGTAGAAGAGAATTGCCTCCCTTGACCTGTTGGCCATGTTTCTTTTGATGCAGCCCAAGACACAGTTTGCCTTCTGGGCTGTGAGCATACATTGCCAGCTCATATCCAGTTTTTCATTCACTTCCAAGACCTTGGGAAAAAGCATACTTTACATCTTGGAGCTGCTGTATTTGCCTGATTGCCATGGTGCCCTCAGGCATGGCATGCTTAGCCAGCTCTCTGGACAGTTCCTAGTGTGCAGCAGATCCACACCTCAGGAACTGATGGTCAAGCTTTCCTTGTGATGTGCCAGATAACATTCTTTTCCAGGGATATATTCAGTAATGTCATTGACAAAGGCATTCATGTTGCCTATGGCCTTAGTGAGGATATCTGTCCCGCAATGGATCTGCTTCCAGCACCCTGTACTGATGGATGCGGTAGGTTTCTTTTCTGCTATTCCTGTGTTGCTTGTAGCCCTTCTTTGCAGCCTGAAGGACTGGTAACTGTCATGATTGTGTAAAAATGTGAGTGGCAGACTGAGTTTGGTGAAGCAATTGTATGTCAGTGATTTTTGGCTGACTTTATCTGTTTTTATGATATTAATGTGCTGTGTTGCTGTTAGAGGTGGGAAACCCAAATGCAAATATTTTGACTTGCTGAAAACCAGGTACTGTCTTTGAAATAAGTCTCTTGGGGGGGGGAAGTCAGAAAAATATCAAACTCTGTCAGTATTAGATTGTATTCTAAAATGCTGAAGTGTTATCTAACTGTAGCTGAAAGTCTTCAAAGCTTTGCGCAGTTGCTTAATGTCTTCAGCTTCTGTTTTTAGTTAAGTGGATTATAGTAGCAAAATGGCTAAACTGACTGAAGGAACATTTAAGGAAAAATAGTTCTCTGCAGTACATTTACCTGTTGTTTAATTTCTAGTAAGAGGTTTTGTACTCAGTTGAAGTGATGCTATCATTCTTATCCTGGGGTTCAGTGCCTGAAAGTTTTACTTGCAGTAGTTTTGCTGTCCCCTACCATCTATGCTACAAGTAGCAGAAAACGTTAAAATTGGTTGGTAAAGCTAAGGACTGTTTTTCATATAGATCCGTTATTCATTCTTTACTAAATTGGCAGCTTAGCAAATTGGCTGAACACCACTGTGTTAATTATTGAGAGGCCTAAATTCCTTTGTGGATTTAGTCATGGTAATTTGAACAGGAACTCAATACAGAATGCGGAGGTGTAAAGCTGCCCTGGCCATAATCTGGTGGTTTAAGAAAGAGCAGAATGGCATTAGTCCTTGTGCTCTGTAACATAAATCTGTGTGGAGTGAAAGGAGGCAACTGGAACTTGTGTTTCTTCTGTGCATTTCCATTGCTTTGCACAAACAGGATAACTTGAGACTGAAAGCAGCAGCTGTGCACAGGAGCATGCATGGTCTCAGAGCCTAGTGATGGCAATTCTTCCTTGTGAAGGGAGCACAGTCTTATACATGGCTAACTGTCAGAAGGTATTAGCATTTCAGAGTAAATTTTTCAGGTGTTAATATTTCACACTAACAGGAGGAGAGGCAGTCACTAAAATTTTCCTTTCTCCTTTCTCCTAGGTAAATTCTCTTTATTAAGCTAGAGAGAGTCAGGCTTTTGCTCTGTGAGCCGTGTGAAGTGTATAATTACTCTATGAAAGATGGGCCAGTATCCTCAAAAGACCAGACAGTAGCTTGATGCTCAGTCTTCCATGCCAGCAAAGTGGGAGATGTGGCTGTAAATCCTTCTTAAAATTTAATCCAGGTTTTCCGTGTCTGTGGCAGATGTTTTAATGACCATCAGAGCAATGGTTTTTTAAAAAAATAAAATGTGGTAGATTAACACCATCTTCCATGGTTTTTATGAAGAGTGGAAATAACCTGAGAACATCTTACAGATGTTTGGGTCACAGATGCATAGTTGATAAAACACAAGCTTGTATATGACAACTGTAACCAAAGTGGTTTCATCAAGGTAAGACACTGCTTACTTGGTCCAGAAGGAGAATTTTAGGTAATTGGGAACTTTACTGTTAAAAGACATATAGATGCTTAGGAATTTGGTTATATGTAAAATAGGCATTTTAAAGACAGTCACTTAGCATTTGGGCTCAGAAATCCTTCTAAGCAACTTGTTCAACAAAAGCTGTTGTTTGAGTTAGCAGGTTACAATGAGCATTGCAGGTTTTAGAGTCCTAGGTTATTTACATGTCTGAGGTTTAGGCCTTCAGGGAAACTCTACTCCCTAACACCCCCAGCACCCTTCCCTCCCACCCCCCAAAAAAAACCAAGCACAACCTTGCACAGTAGTTCAACACATTATAGCAGAAAATGAGTTTGAAAGACAAATAACCTTGTACAAAGGTCTTGAAACAGTGGACTAGGGGTGTGTATCAAGAGGGAGAAAAACAATAATCTTCTGTTCTCCATTTCCTGTAAAGGTCTTTTCATATTTATTTCCTCTTACATTTTTAACTGTTTACTCTTGGTACAGAGGAAGTTAGTTTTACTGGCAAAATAGTGCTCTTAGCAGATGTATGATTCTCTTGGTCCAGTTTCATAGTGATAGCTGCAGTGACTGTATTTGCTTTTCACATCATTAAGAAAGCACTTATCTGGTTTGCTGCCAGTTCTGTGAAATTGGCATGACTGTTGTAAGTGGTTACAACAGATGACCAAGCAGCTCTAAATATTTAGGTAATATGCTTCTGATAGTTGGGGTTTTTAAATGCATCTGATTTCACTTCAGGCTTGAGACTCTCACAATGTTTTAATGCATTTATTTGGTGCTCAGTTGAAGGTATTGTAATTTTTAAACATTCTATATTATCTAATGCTGTTCTTAAACATATTAAAACATATAGCCATTTCAATGACTGACAAATTGTTGGGTTTGAGTCCTTAGATATCAAACTAAATATGCAGCAGTAAATTCAATCAAGTTTTGCCAAAGGTGACTGGCAGAAAATCTGGTCCTAGCTGTCTTTTCAGCTTCCATTTAGAAAACAGATTACTTTTCCAGGGCTGTATCGTCTTTATAAGCATCTTAAATTGTTTAGGGTTTAGTTTATTGTATCTCTAAGAGACATAAAGAAGGTCACAAATTCATAGGTGCTGACTCTGTGTGAAAGCCTTTTACATCTTCAGAAACATCAAGCCATAAAGACAGTGATGCTTTGTAGGTTTTGTTAAAGTTCTGAGATATATAAAGATTCCTGAAAAGCAAATTTTAAGTTGTATGGTAAACTCATCTTACTGTGATGGCAGATCTGCTTATTTACAAAGCATCTTTCCCAATAACCTGACTCGGGATTTCAGTCTTACTTTTTTTTTTCTTTTTTTTTTTTTCTATCACCAGACAAAAGTTGATGGTGGTTGGGTGTGAGCAGACCTAACACATTACAAAGCAAAAAATGAGAACTGAATATAGCTAAAGGCAGACGGTGCCTTTTAAAGAGAATGCAGATGTGCCATTCCAGAGAACAGCAAATGGCCGAGGAAACTCTTCGTCAAACGTCTGCCATTTTGCACAAACATCAGGTGATGTTAATGAAGAGAGAGCATGATTCTTCGTACTTGATGTCTTGATCCATGTCTTTCAAATGTGTGAGTTAGCACTCTGTAACAAATTCAGAAGGCTCCTTGAATACTCTGCTAGATCAGAGGTTGCCTCATAACTCCTGGCCAGCTGCTGAGTTCTTTCCTCAGAAAGCACTCTAAAGCCCCAAAAGCCGTAATTCTAAGCTTCCTCTTTTTGGTTTTCTTTCCCAGTTACCAAGTTTTTCTAATGAGTTAGATAGTGGTGAAACGCTGGTATGCAAAACCTGGCCAAAAATGTTTAATAACTTTATTATTACCTAACGATATTAGTGAGGTGGACCATCCTCAATTAATTCTTTAAAGGCAATGATGGAAAAAAAACTCATTTGGCAGGATGAAGCGCCCTGCTTTTTGAATGTGGAAAGCTATTTTGGGATATACTATGACATTGGAGAATAGAACTGCTCATGCGGGAAAGCAGTGTGCTAACAGAGAAATTAAGAAATGGCTGTCAGCAAACTTCACTCATCTTTGAAAGTTTTGTTAGAGATGAGAATTCTCTAACCAGAGCTTCAGTGTGGGAATTATGAAGCCACAAAACCTCTAAAGGAATGTAGGTAGTTTACCACTTCTTGAAATGTCTTAACCAAAAATTCTGTTGCCATGTGTGCTGGGACAGATGTGTACATAAGAGCAAGACTGTTTTGTAGCCACTCCGGTAGGATTTTTGAGGTAGTTTAACATAATCACCATGGATAGTTCTTTGAGGTAACTTGTGCTCTTCAGAGTTATGAAAAAGTGTCAGGTGTAACTATCACTGTAACTTGGCTGCCTACATATTCTTTCTTGCAGTTTTAGGATTCAAAAGCTGAGTCAGTTTGGTTTTTCAATTGATGATCCACCTTTTTCAATGAGGTGTAGTACAGACTGAAATTCAAGAGTTGTTGTTTATGTGGGTTTTTTAAAGTTGAAGGTTTTTCAGGAGTCCGTTTTCAAATGATGGTCTAGAAAATTTCCAATGTACCTTTTATACTTACCCAACTAAAGAAAACCGTATTTTTAATCATCGTTATATGTGCTGTCATTCTAAAATGACAGTAGTTAAATCTGCAGTGCAGCAGGTATGCAACTCTTGTCTATTAACACATTGAACAGCTGAGTATCTCTCATCTGCCAAGATTTTTTCTTCTTGTTTGTCAGAATTCTCTCCTGTAGCATCTGGTCACTGAGATCTTTGAGACATGCACCAAGTACCTACATTAGCAGTGTGAGCTGTACACTTCTTGATCATGTTTGAATTGCTTAATAGCAGCCATTGATTAAATTGCATTGCATTTGCCACTAAAGAAATTATATGCTTGAGTTCAGTGTTGCAGACAGCCACAAAATGAGAAATATGATTGTCATTACTCTCCAAAAAGCATAAGGTGATAATCTTGGTATAGTGACATATTTGTCTGGTTTACTAATAAACATACAGATACTTATCTCTTTGAGACCTAGGTGGTATATATTTGTTATCTAATGTTTCCTTTAGGTAAACATCGTCCAATTTTTATTCAGTAGTTAAAGCACAGTATATGCTGACAGAGTACTTCTGTCGTGTTTAGTAAATAGTATAAATACTAACAGGTAAAATTTTATTCGCATGAAAACAGTTGCAGAGAGTGTATGAAAAAACAAGGTACCAGAATGAGTTAAGCACTCATGGTAAATTTCTCTTCTAAAAAAATGCTTCAGAAAAATGCTGTGCTGCAAAGTGTTGTGTAGTATATTGCTTCAGTAGTAGACTGGTACTGCTAATAATAATTTTAACACATTCTTCTATTTTTTTTATTTGTGTAGTATTAGTATTTAGCATACAGATATTTGTTGATTTAGCTTGTAACCACCAAATGAAAGTGTTATAGATAGCACGGTAATGTAGCATCTGGCGCTAATGATCTTGGTACATACAGGCCTTGTGTTTATTTACAAACTCTACTGCATGTTCCACCTGGTCATGACAGCTCTCAGCTGGCTGTAATTTACACGTTGCCTAAAATTTAAGCTATTTGAGTCTTTAAATCTTTGTTCATTGATCTCAAGTTAAATATGAACTTTTTAACTTCTGGGAACTGGTTCTGTGGTAAAATAATAGTCTTAAACTCCCTCCTGGAAAGGGGGCAGCAATAATGATTACCTTAACCGGTTGGTATTCAGTTTGTGGGGTAGTGTTTCTTGTTGTAGTTGCTTTTAAAGGCAGTAACACTAATGGAATCAAATGGAAGTGATGCTTTTGAGCTAACCCAGAAAGAATTTTTGCTATATTTTCACATTCAGCAGCTTTTTCAGTCATTGTAAGAATCATATTATAGCTAATGATTTTTATGAGTCTTGAGGAACAGATATGCTTTTTGTGTTTGTTTTTAACAATGAGCACTGCTTTATTGTTTTAATTGTTTTGTAAATAGTCTTTGTGTCTGGCACCTTGTTTCATGTGTCAGTATAACTTCCAAATAAGTATCGTTCACAAATCAGAAATCAAGGTGACCTGTGGCATTCTAAACAGTTTTGAAATGAGTGTGCTTAAGTGGACTTCATTGGAAATTTAATTTTGTAAGTTTTCTACACCAGCCAACTTAGGTTTTGAGTTGAGAGTAACTTCAAATCTTATAACTTTTCCTTGAACAAAAGCATCAAGTTTTTCAGTGATAGTGTCTAGCATTATGGATATGTATGAGAAACTTTACTGGTGAAGCAAAGTTTTATCTGTCAGAATTGCTGAGATATATAGGGGGGGAAGATACATGGAGAGGCATCTTGGAAGCTTTTTCCTGTACCAGAAGAAGCTGCAAAAAGTTAAATAACGGTGGTGGTTTTCCACTGACTTAGTTTGCCTGTGTTGTCTGAAACTTCAAAGTAATTAGCTTTTTATGTAGCCTTCAAAATGCTTTTTTGGTCTTTTCCTACGGCCATTAATTTTTGTTGGTACTTTACATTTCCTGGTATTTTTATGTTATGGGAGGGTCAGCTGGCTGATTGGGAATGTGGCAGAAAGGGCAGAGAGACATCTGTCACTCGCTGGCCCTGGTAGAAAAAACTGAGAGCCGACAGCTTGAGGTCTCTAAGCTTCCAAAATAGCACCAGTGCTGAAACTGGAAACTTAAGGTGCAAACTGGAAATTACTGAGTTCAGTCTTGGTAAACTGATTTTTCCTGTCCTTGGATACGTATACCAGGCAGATATGATGCAGTTAAATGCAAACAGAAGTACATTCATCTCAGAGGAGTCCTTGTGTAAAGAAGTTAAAGCATCTTCAGAGATAACCAAACTCAAAATGTGTTTTTTGTGTAAAAGACAAAGTAGCCTTGGTGGTTCATATGCTGAGCTACATGTCTTCAGTGTCCCAGATTTCCTTTTAATAATATTTTCATTCATCATCCACAGTGGTTATTCCCAGATCTTTCTGTTGCTTTAAATAAAAATTTGGACAATGAACAAGGCCTTTTTGCGATGGATTTCGTGATTTATTTTTTCTTTTTATTTTTTCATAATTTTTTTAGCTTGGATTGGGAGACTGGTTGTTCTGTATTGCATTTTCATTGTGATTGTAGGCAAGCCCATTGCTGCTGAAAATAGCTCAAATGTTCTTTGAACAAAAATATGAGCCAGCAGCTCAGAGTCTTTCTCCCTTTCTTTTGCAGACTCTTGCATGTGAAGTCGATTAATTTCTTGAGAGAAACCTTCATTAAGGGCTAAATAAACAACATCTACATATATAGAAATTTACTTTCTCTGCATTCGAGACACCGCTAAAGTCATCTGTCTGGTAAGTCATATTTTTAAGGTTTTTTTCTTTCTTTCTGCCCTTATGACTTGCATTCTTGAGTTTCTAATTAGTGTTCAGAGTAAATCAGCTTCTGACGGTTGGTAGTTCTGCTACATGCACCGTATGAAGCACTGAAGGCATTACTGCGCTGTGTTTACATTCTTCAAGTAATACCTATGACACTGTATGGTACTTCAGTGTAAGAGGGGTTTTAACTGTTTATCTAGTGCTTTGTTCTCAGTTTGCTGTGATGAAATCATTTAATGCTTTAAAGAAGAATTGGTGATTGTTCTGTCTTGAAATAATATATCTGTTTGAATGTTCAGAATATAATGAGTTAACTTCAGAATCTGTATTGTGAAGCATATTTTGTGTCAATTCAGTGTTTAAAAAGAAACTTTCCAAGGAATTCATTCATGTTTTATTGCTTGCTGGTTTCATCTTGTGTAGATGAAATAGGTTAATGTTACTGATGCAGTGGTATCGTTCTCCTGGTGATGTGCCTATTTCATAGGACAATAAGCATGCTTGTCAGTAGTCTTTGATAATTTAATTCTGTAACAGTTCTATTAAAATATTTGCAGCTTACAGAATTTCTTCAGGTTTTGATTGTACTGCTTTGAAGCAAATACATTTTTTCTTTGATTATGAAATGCTGAGTACAACCTAAACAAATGCAAGTTTTATCCTCTGCCTTCTATTTTTATTCTTTATTGTGATTAAAAATGAAAAAAAACTCAGAAGAGCAAAAGCATTTCTGCTCAGTGCTGTGGCTTTTCTAAGCAATTGGCTGGTACTAAATGGCAGCCTATATATACTACCTAGTCCATCTGATCACATGGATGTGCTGTGGTACTTTGGCTTACCACAATTGCTGCGTCTTATGTACTTCATGCCCTGAATCTGCATAGTTCATTTTGCAGGCTCTGCTATAGCCCTAACATTAGTTTACCTCAAAAATCTCTTAAAAACCTGCAGCATATTTAAAAATAGTTGCATATTTAATGTAAAGCAGTTGTTATGCATTGTATTTTCGTAGAAAAAAAAAAATAGATCAGTGCCTTTACATAAAAGCAGTGTGTGCTTTCCAATTCATTTAAGTATTATTAAGAGGCTTTCTAGCTTATTTTTGGAAAAAAGAGAAAATCTGAAGTTTGTGTGGGTATTTCACATAATGTATCTTTTTTTTAAAAATATTTTTTTAAAAAAAAAAAAAAAAAAAAAAAAAAAAAAAATTATAATAATCCGTAATTTTCTTCAACCAGTTTTCAGAAAAGAAAATCAAATTATGGTTCAGTTGTAACATTTGCAGTAATGTTTTATACTGATATTTGGGGATCATGGATTTAATTCTGCTTGCTCTTCCTTACAATAGCAGATACTGAGAGTGTAATGTAGGCATCCATATGAAGCCATGGGAATTTTGCTACCAGGCATGCTTTTTACAAGTTACATAGTTTCTGTTCTTTATTCTCTTGTAATCCCTTAACATGTCCAAATGATACAGAAGAAAAATTACTCAAAATTAGGCTGCATAATAGAAGAAACATTAATGTATGAAAATACATTAAGTATTTTCAATTAAAAGCAGTGCTTGAATTATGTAAAGGGCCAAGGATGTTCTATGAATGGTCATTTTCTAGTTCATGTGAAGTTACTATATAAGACCAAGTTTTTGCTTGGCATTTTATTTGTCAGTGAGTAAACAGACCTGTCTTAACAGGAACTTGTATCTGGCATGCTAACACAACTCAATCTTTAACTGAGGCACTAAATTCAGCTAAAGGTAGGAAATCTCAGGAGAACAGTAGGATTTCTTTCATTTGGTTAAGTATATCATTGCATTCATGGGGAACAAATGGTAGCATTTTGTGCAGGTTTCTGCTTTCGACATTGTGTCTTTGTGCACTTCACAAAGGTAGTGTCAAATACATTGAAAAAAATAAACTTTCTTATTTGGATTTTTCATTTTACTTCATGATGTAGTCCCGGGAAACTCAAGTCTGTATTGGCCTAACACTGTTGTTTGTAATTCTTTCTGAAGGATAAAGGCTCACTCAGAACAATTTAGGTTACATAAATGTGCTGTATCCTTACTGTCTTTGTAAGGTCAAGTAGAGGGGTCGGAGGCAAGTGTATACATAAGCGTTTTTGAACAGAGTGCCTGAGGAAATGTTTCACTCTTGTCAATACCATTGTTACTTTGAGAAACAATATCTTGTCAAAAGCTTTTTGCTGGTAAAGGTCTTAAATTAATACACTATTTAGTCACAGTAGTCACAGTGTGTCAATGTTGCTTTTACTATGTGGTCTAAGTTCAATTCGCTTATTGATGGCAACAGGGTTTTATGGTATGGCATTCTGAGCTACAAGCGGTATCCCAAAAGTGTCAGGATTGTACTGACAGCTCATAGCAATATGTTGAAACTGCATGGGTTTAATATGTGAAAATGCTGGAGCTAAAAAAAAAAAAGTGCTTTGAAAACTGCAGAGCAAGTACCTGGTGATAGAGGAAATCAAGCTGAGTGAAAGGCCATCATGCAGGTGCCTCTTCCTTGCACTAGCCTCAGACTGGGGATCATAGAATCACAGAATCATAGAATAGTTAGGGTTGGAAAGGACCTTAAGATCATCTAGTTCCAACCCCCTTGCCATGGGCACGGACACCTCCCACTAAACCATACCAGGTAGGCGCTGAGAGCATGTGTATTCTTAAGTGAGACCTATGAGGTGTGTCTACACTAGTTTTAACCTGGCCATGTGCTATTCTCAAATGGCAATAGATAGCTCTGGAAAAAGTTTGTGATATGATTCTGTGTGTAACTAGCTGCTTTAGAGGCGTCCAATGCTTATGTCCTAGCCTGCAGAAAAGATGGCAATGCCTCTTTGTTGGTTCCAGGGCTTTAGGCTCTGCTTGACTTTTTGGTAGATCCAAATGAGCTATGGACTGTCAGGATTTCCAGATTCTCCAAGTTGTGTTAGTGTTTGAAAAATACTGATTTGGTAATGAAGTTGCATGATACATAGTAAAATTTTTCCTGTTTAGTCACCTGTACTCTTATACTTCAAAGAGAAAAACGTGCTTATGCGTTCTTTTCCCAAATAAGTGCTTAACCATACTGCTAATCAATATGCTTTTATCTGTTTTCAAGGTGGCTCACATAAGGCATTACCTGCTTACATTTGTATATAAGGCTGCATTTATCTCTGTGTATTAGATTCTTAAGAATTTGTATGTTTCGTTAGTGCCTTATGTCCCTAAATGTTTAACACTGTTTAGAAGGCTGTGACATCTTTAAGGCTAGAGGCAACTTGGGCACTTAGGCTGCTTCCACTCTTGAGACTGCTAACAACTTATTCCACAAAGGTTGGGTTGATTTTTTTGTTTGTTGTCCCCCACCAAAAAAAATCATTTACTATAAATGCATCTTTTCAAGGAACTAACCTGGTGCAAAGGAGACTCTTCACATGCATATCTGTCTGTATCAAAACAACAGGTGACAGATGTAGTAGCACCCTTTCAAAACTAAAAATGCGAACAACAAATTCCTGTGTTCAAGAAGCCTCTCGACTTCAGACATGCTCTGGGAGGCACCTGCATAGGATTCACTCACTTGTGTGATATATCCCAATAGATGTAAGTGAATAAGAGGTGGGGTTCAGTTGCATGCAGCAGAAGTGTGACCCTGAATCCTAATCAGGTCTCTGGATCTCCATGAAAACAGCGTATTTCTTCTCCAAAGCCGAAGAATTAGAAGTGAGAACAGGAGATAAATAGTATGTATCTAATCAATTGCTATTACGTTTTTACTTCCTGGTGGGAAGAGAGCAAAGGAGGCGAGAAGGGAATAAAAACTGGGTTGCTGATGTCAAGAGAGTTGGTTTAGAGAGCCAGTTCCTCCGTCTTGATAACACTTAGTCATTCAATACAGTCAAGTTCTTATCGGTAGGAGAAATTTTTTAATAGTTTTCATAGTGTTCAACATACAGAATTAGCTGGTTGATCTTTCCACAGTGATGATTAGCCGAATAAAGGCTGTTGGAGTTTGCTGTCAGAGGTCCGTTGGAGCTCCAAATGGTGTAAAATCAATTTTTTGTTTCTAGTTCCTCTCTGGGTCCTGTGCAAAGCTTGCCAGTGCTGACAAGGGAAGATAATGGCTGGGTTTTGGAATGTTACAGCTGAGGCTCAAAGTGAGAGTTTACAAGTGAAAATTAAACTTATGTAAAACTTCATTAAAAATGAGCGTAAGAAATGCGTGAGTTAAACAAAAAAACTTAAATGCTATGGTTTAAAGTCTAGAGACATTCTGATGTACTTACTGAAAAGCTCTGCTTTTGCCTGTGACAGTGATTAAAAATGACCTTAGACTTCTGGAAGCAGAATTAAGCTGATGCTGAAAGCTTTTGAGAAATCTTCCCTAAAGCTCGTCCTAACTGCATCTGCAGACAGGTTCATAGAAGCTTTCCTGCAGTATAAGAACCAAATGTTTAAAGCTGGACTGTCACTTCATATTGGCACCTTTTAGAGTACGTAACAGCAATACATTCACACAACGCATTTTACAGGAATGGCCTTGCATGAAATGAGAGATGTTTCTTAAAATTGAGCAGATGTACAGTTTAATCTACTGTTTGAACTGGAATTCAATTTTGCCTTCAGGGTGATGCTTCAGGATGGTGCTGGAAAGCACCATCAACTACCCTTTTAAAAAACAAAAAACCAAACCAAAAACCAAACCCAACCAAACAAAAGCTTGTTGTTCAAAGATTCAAAAAATGTAACTAGGCAAACATTCCTGCATTCCTGAAGAATGTATAGATGCATTGCAAATGGGCCATACTGAATTGCTTCAAAGTCCAGAACTCGATGTCCTGTGAAGTTTGTATATGCTAGTGGCAAAGTTTGCTATACGCTGGGCTTCCCATCCCTGACTGGATTTCCCTCCTTTATGTAAATAGGATAAACATAAATTCATTGACTTGGAAATAATTATGCAGTTTCTTGCTTTGTACCAGCTGACTGCATGGTGGTTTTCTAGCAAAACACTTAAGTGACAGGCGGCAGGTCAGCATGGTGTTGATCTGTCTTCCTGTGATCTTGGATGTCTCATCCAAATGACTTACAATGCCTAGATTTCTGTAGTAAGATGTGCCAATACTTGCTTGTAAAACCAAATGATTGGTCAAGAAGCATTTGAGTGTGTCTAGATACATATTAAAATAGTAGTAATAAGGAACGGTTAGAACAGCTGAAATTAACCAAGAGGTGACTTCTAATCACAATTTGAACAAAACCTGTCAATAGAGTTTAGAGTTGGAGAACTGTTTCCTATGGAAATCTAGGCTCCTTTGAGTAAGTCCTTTACAGGCCAGCAAACTCAACAGTGCAATTTTGAAAGACCTTTGATTCAACTGGTTGAGCTACTTACTGCAAAACTTTTGTTCATTGAATTTAATAACTTGTCTGTCAACTGTCTAGCACACCAGACTGACCTGGACAAAGATCATTCGTATTTTGAACTACTTTATACATTTTAAAACATGGATCCTTCATAAGTGACTCCTTTGATTCCAGCACAGTAGGCATTGGATGATACTTGGTGTTTTATTGAATTGATGGAGTTTTTGTAATTTTTCTGCCTCAGAAAGGGAGAGGAAAAATTTTAATTACATGGAAGTTGTGATATCTAAGTGTGTTACCATGCACAGTACTGGTAGGCTATGTTCTGCAGATTGCAGCAGGGGAAATTCCTTTCTAAAAAGGAAAATTCAGAGCAGTAACTCTTTAAGTGAGGGGGAAAAATGATTGCATGGATTAACTTTTCATTAAATTGTGTAATGAGCAATAGTAGTAACGTCTCCTAAATGCACTTCTATGTTAATGGAAATGCATTGATTCTGGCATAGTTACTCAAATGATAGAGAAATTTTCATATCCCTTATATGAAACTGATAAAAAGTATTCCTAGAGATTTGCAGTAATATGCAATTAAGGGGAAATCCATCCTGTCTGTCACTGCTGTAGAGATGATGAATTAAAACAAATTTGAATACTCTTTTTTTGGACAATACCAACTGTAATGAGTGTAATGGTAGGCCTGGCACCAAGAGCTGCTGGTGTTAATAATCAATACCAAGCTTGGTAGTGTAACCCTGAAAATTATTGTCCTGCTTTGTCCAAGTGGGCAAATAAAGCTCAAAGCTCACTGTAATAGCATTCCATTTGGACCTCAGTAGCTGGCCTGTCCCTTCAGATATAGCAGTGCTAACTTGAACTATGGCTTGTCAAACCTTAATTTTCAACTCATCTTTGACAGCTACTTCCATTGCCTTTCACATACTGGTAGAAGTCATTGTGCGTTTACTATAGTCACTGTGACTGTATTATATGATATGTGATACCACTATGTGATTCCTGTAGGCCTAGGTTGCTAGTTTTGGTGTAATCCAGGCAAGTAATGATTGCACACAGTTTGCAAAAGCTTAGCAATTTGCTCTGTGCAAAGTCAGTTCAATACTGTAGTTGTTTTGACACAGGCACTTCTCTGCTGGCAAAGCAGTATCTCCTGAAACAAGACTTCATGGTGTTTCAGTCTGGCCATGACCTCTTCTGTGTCTGGAATAAGCAAGGAATTTAAAACTGTACTCTCTCTCTGTCCATACAGGGTCAGCCCAAGGTATAATTATCAAATAAAGATACGATGGCTTTGTTTTTATTATTCATTCCAAACATTTTATGTGGAAAAAATACAGCACTTAATTTTATTCTAGGCAACATATGAGGCATAATTACATTTCAAAATCCAAATGTGTATTTAGAAAACATATATTGAACTAATTGTGACTGAGTAAAGTTTCACACAGGTTTGTGCACAACAGGTGTAGGTACAGAGTGTGGAGAATTAAGCTAATATCCCTCAAAATCTGCAATATAAAGACCTCCTTTTGAACCAGATTTTTTTTATTATTATTTTTTTAAGCTTATTTCTGACTATAACAACCTGCATGAGAATTATCTGATTTCTGAATTGGGGCATAGATTTAGCTTGGCTAGGGATTTACCGGAGGAAAAAAAGGACAATAAGCTATATATAAAAAAAAAAAATAAAACCATAGTCTGTTTCTCAGTAAGAATGGGCTTATCTTGATAATTCAGTTCAGGCTGCTTATCAAATGACTTTTTAGAATAATTATGCCTTGACAGCTGCAATAGATATAAAATTGACAAATACTGGGAATTTCTGTTTTTCTTGCTTTCTAACGGACTGCAGAACTTGATGACCTTTGCTGAAAATAGCTTGACTAGCTGGAGCCATAGCAAGACAGAACTATTTGAGGGCATGTGGTGGAAGCTCAGCTGCTTGGATGGTGTTTATCATTCCATGGATATGATAGCTAGACAAATAGAGGACATATTAAAAAAAAATCAGTCATGAGGGTGAAATGTGGAACCAGAAAAGTCTTCCCTAAATCATTATTTTTTTCTAACTACTGATTCTCTTGAGGAACATTTTCACTACACTAAAATATTGTTGCTCAAATGCAGGCTGCATTTTCTCATTTATATTGCAAGTGCATATTGCAGTGTTTATTCTTCGTCTGTGTTCATGGTTAGGGCCATGATGGGTCAAACTAGGTCTCCAGGTTTTTCTGGTCTAGAGGCAAGTCAGTATCCTAGCTTTAGTGCCGGCTTCATCATTTTCTCTCAACATTACCATTACTGGTCAATGTTCAATGACAGTTTCAGTCGGGGTTAGAAGAAAATTACATGCTGAGAAAGCTTATAATTTTTGCTTGTTAATGATTTTTGATTTTTTTGCTTGTTAACGATTTTTGCTTGTTAATGATTGGCTTTTTGCAATTCAACTGCCAGGGAGAATGTTTAGTATTCTTTTGATGATTTGAAGGGTTTCCTTCACTGTTGCATTTGCTGTGCCTGCCTACTTAAGATTGTAGTTAAAAATGGTTTTCTTGTAACCAAGAAAAATACACTGTTCTAATAGAAATTTTTAACAGAGATGTTACTGCTAACTGCTTTAATTAAATGTGGTAAAGTGTTGCAGAACCAGGTGAGTAGGGAGCTGGATCCCAGAGCTTCCACTTGACAATGGTATACTTAGCTAGGAGCTCTTTTCTACCATTGTTGGATTATCACAGGAGGGGTGATAGGAAAAACTATAAACTTGACTCGATGTACGTCAAGGTGGCTAAATATGTATTATCTCTAGCGCTTGAACTGGCTGATGAAGAGAATTGGCAGTTATTACTTATTAGCAGATAATTTTTTAGAAGCTGTGTCTTTGTTCTTTTTGTTCATCTGATAGATGAATTTTGCTCTGTGAAGGGAAATATACAAGTGCAAAATCTTTTTGCTGAAACATGCTAAAAATTACATGTACTTGTTATCAAAGGTGTGTGCTGGCTTTGATAGGATAGAGTTAATTTTCTTCATAGTAGATAGGGTGGGGCTATGTTTCGGATTTGTGCCAGAAACATTGTTAACATAGGGATGTTTTAACTGTTGCTGAGCAGCGCTTGCTTCGGCAGAGTCAGGGCTTTTCTGCTCCTCACACCACCCCACCAGTGAGGAGGCTGGGGGTGCGCAAGAAGCCGAGAGGGGACACAGCTGGGACAGCTGACCCCAACTGAAAAAATGTATATTCTATACTATATGGTATCATGCTCAGCATATAAACCTGGGGGGAGAAGTTTATAGTGATGATGTTTTGTCTTCCCAAGAACATTACATGTTATGGAGCCCTGCTTTGCTGCAGGAAGGGGTGAAAAAAATTATTGTTTTGCTTTGCTTGTATGCCCTTCTTTTGTGTTAACTCATAGGTTGAGATAAGGGCTGTTTAAGGGGTTTCTCACTTTAAGTCTTCCAATTCTCTTCTCCATCCCACCTGGAGGAGTGAGTGAGTGGCTGTGTGGGGCTTAGTTGCTGCCTGGGGTTAAATCATGATAAGGTGGATTCAGATGCTTTAGAAATAAATATATTTGTAGCAGGACAGTCTTATAACAACTGCCAGATCTTTATTAAAAACTGAGTCAATCTTGAGAAAAACTCTGTCCTGTACTTCAGTGTGATTTGACACACTTGCTTGGCATCAGTGAGCTTACAGAGTAGGATGAATGAATGTTGATCAAGGCTGTAGGAAACTTTAGCTGCTGCTGTTGTGGCAGGGGATGTTTCTTAGAACATTTGAGGTTTTGTACTTAATCATCTTTAATTTGGCCATAATCCATTTCTGTAATGGAAGCCTCCTAGAAGATATTAACCTGCGCTGTCATGGTACTGTCAAGTATTTTGCTCATTAGTTGCCAGGATGCAATCTCATTGCCTGAAAGGGTGAACTCCATTAGCTGTATTATGACCTTTGGTACAGTCATCTGTTTTTCTGTGCTGATGTTCTGCCTGTCAGCTTGAAAGCTTCTGAGTGGCTCACACACAGACACACACCAGCTGCAGCACAGAGGGACAGCTTTAGTCTTGAATGAATTTGCTTTTCTGAAAATAAGGGGGCTTTAACCTTATGGTGGACATGGTATTTCAGCTCTGAAGGAATTCGTCAGATGCTTCAGGGATACTTGGGTGAATAGGGACACAGTTGTAAAGTAGACTTTGTGAGTTAAAGCTTTCAATTACTTGAGTCTTGCAGGTGCAGTAATTCCAATTTTCTGTTGTGCTTGTGTATTGTGTTGTGGGTACCCCAATAGTCTAGAGAAACTGACCCTACATTAGTTAATATTTAGTTTTCAGTCAGGTTTCCTTTCACATTGGCAGATATTTAATACTGGCATTGGAATTGTCTTTGGGGGGAATGTGTTCTATTTCAACCAAGCAGCATATTTGAATTCATTCGTTACTGCTGACTCTGCAACTTAATTTCAAGTTACCTTTTAGATTGGACCTTATTTGGTAACTTGTCAGGTTTCTTGTTATTTTAGAGACTGGGAGTAGCTTTAATGCAGCAATGCTGCATCTTCAGTCAATACCAATGATGAAAAGACTTTTAAAAACTTACTGGTTTGGACTTCCTACTATCCTTGTGTAATAAATGGACAGACCATTCTTCTTTGAAAGTGTCAGGTGGATTTTCCTTCTGAATATGGCTGAATAATACTGTTTTCCCCTATTCTACTGTCAGAATTTATCATAGAATCATAGAACGGTTAGTGTTGGAAAGGACCGTAAGATCATGTAGTTCCACCCCTGCTGCCATGGGCAGGGGTACCTCACACTAAACCATGTCACCCAAGTCTCTTATCTGAATACCTTCATTCACCTTTGTGTCTATCTCCTAATCTCCTACTTTTGCTGTTACAGAGCAGTATCATTGTCCTTGGTAGCCTTTGTAGGAGATGAGAAAATAACTTTTGTTCACAACCTTCAGACTTAATGACTTAAAAAACTTCAGATCTGTAGGCTTAAGTATGTGTGTATACCATGGAGTGCTCATTGTAAGAATCCGCAGAGATGCAGCTGAACAGAATCTGCTTCCTGAGTAATAAAACTTAGATTCCAGTAGCATTTTTAAAATACTTCAAACTGTTAACTTTTATACTAGAAGATAAGGTGGTATTAACAAATGATAACTGTAGCCTAGTTGTGCTGCTCTCAGTGGCTGCTTTAATGTGTGAAAGAACAGTGTTGTCAGAAGGCCAGGCAGGTTCTGGTGTTTGCCCCCAGCTGCCCTCTGAAGAAAGCTTTGTTGGACTCTCTCCATAGATGAGGAGGAAGGTAGTTGTCCTTGCCAAAAGTTAGCCTGAGTTACTTTCATGCATGCTGCTATATGGCCTAGATAAAACTTTTTTACTTTTACTTCATAAAGGACAGATGACTTGAAGATTCAAAGAAATCACTGTTATACAGTATATGCCACCATGACTGTCATGCAGAAAATACCACATTTGCCTGGGCCCAAGCAATCATGTGAAGTACTCAATATGAAAACTTGCAGCTATGCAAAATAGTTTTCTTGTATGTTTTGCTATCTGGATATCACTACTTGGGCTTCTTCCATCTGAGAGGCTTTTTCTACACTGTAGGGCAGGGTACTGCATGAGGTGCTTCATGGTTGGTGCATGGATCTGTAAGCCATAGTGGTGGGACATGCCTTGTCACTTCATTTGCACATATCTGGATGACCTGAGGATCAGTGCATTTCATGGAGAGATGAAGTGTCTCTAGAGACCCAGGAACTTGCAGCCAAGGGTCTTCACTATACTTGAGCTATGGAATCTTTCTCACCTGAAGTTATTAATGACTTTTGATTAGTCACAGAGTGTTAGGGGGAGGGAGAGGGGAAGGGTGTGGAGAGCGTGGGGTTTTGGTAGTGGGTTGGGTTTTTTTGTTTTGTTTTGTTTTGTTTGTTGGTTTATTTTCCTTTTTTTAACCTGCTGCAGTTATATTTTATTTTTCTCTCCTGACAGAGCAATATCTGAATCTTCCCCTTTCTTCCAAATTTTTTACTCATGTTTCAAAAGTATTGTTAAAGTATTGTTTCAAAATATTGTTAAAGTTTTATCAGTAAAATCTGTCTTCACACAGTGTAACTGCTTGTGAGTACTTGGAATGCAGCTCATTTCAGTGAGAAGTTATGACCTGATTTCATAAAAAGTCCTGTTACACCAGTTAAGAAGGTGATGTGCTGTAGCACTGGGATTGGAATGACTGAGAAGGCAGACATCTCTTCAACAGTTCTGCCAAAACAAATCCATTACTTAACTGTATATTTCTTTCTTTCACTGGGAAAGTTGTTTTACCAGGGGCCTGTATTTAAAGAAATATACTGTAAGTTTGCTTTATATAGGGTGCATTTATTCATTTGTTCTCTCTAGGTGGAATCTAGTTGGGTGATAATGACCTCTGCTGTTTGACCTACACAAAAATAAAATTGCCAGCATGACTCCTTTTTCTGTTTCAGCACAGGCAGCACAAGAGCAGTGTACAGACAAAAACAATCACAAGGTACAGGATTACAGAAAGTCAATAAAAGCACAGTGGAGTAAGTAGAAATGTCTCCCAAATAAACCACATCTTCCCATATTGTTCAAGTGCCCTTTTCTGCCTGCTGTAATTGTAAACTGAGAATGATCGAAGTGATTGTGTTTAATACAGAGTGCAATTCTTAAGCTGTTCAGGTGAACTCTCAGTAAACTGTCATGGAAGAAAACCTAGTCTTGACAGTCAACTTATATCTCTAAACATTAAAAATTAGTGACATGGTAAGCAACGGGATATTCATCACAGTAGGTAACAGATGATTGTCAGCTTTGCCAGTTCCCTGACCAGAGATAAGCATCCTTTTATTCTTCTGTCAAGGCAACTATATACCACCTCTTTTACTAGATTAGTTACAAGGCTGCTATTTAATCGTAAATGTGGTTGTTCTTATATTGCTCCTTTTACAACAAAAGTTTAGCCAGCTTTTGTAGAAAATCATAAAATAGTTATGGAAAACCAGTCTTTAGCTGTGTACTTTCTTGATATATGCAACTCACTAATGCATTAGTAGGTTAGCCATTGTTATGTTGAACAGCAGAACAAATCACCATCACCACCATACATTCTACCACCCTAAAAAGCAGAATGGGTTAAATATAAAACTGAAAAAAGAACCCCCAAAAAACAAAAAAAAAAAAAAAAAAACAAAAAACCCAGATATAGCAATGCATTTCAAACCCCAAATAAAGTTTTATTATGCAGCAAAAACTGGAGAACAAACAGATGTAAATTATTGTTTCCCTCTCTGGAGAGATTCAAAATCCACCTGGATGCATTCCTGTGTAACTGGCTCTATGTGACCCTCACTTGGCAGGGGGGTTAGACTAGATGATCTTCAGAGGTCCCTTCCAACTCTAATGATTCTGGGATTCTGTTTTGAAAATTTTGCATTGGAGTTTTAAAAATTGAGAGTGTTCCTAGAATATATCAGTAGCTTATGTGGCTTTTTTGGAATCCCGAACACAGACCAGGTACCTCTCAAATTTTACTCCAGCATGTTCATTAACATTAAAGTGACTTCATATACTGACTTCACAAATCATCTTTAAATTAGTGTCAGATACCAAAAATCAAAACTTTTTAGGCTCGTACTATGCATGCTGCATTTACTTGATATCAGTCATAGTAGTGTTTGCTGCTGCAGACTTCAATCCTGATGAGTTTAGAAACTTTGAATGGGTTGAGTAGAAAATCTGGTGTGTTTTGTGGTAAGTGAAAGTCTTAACATGAGAAATGAAAGAAGAAAATATATACAGAAAATCTGTAATAACCTGAACCATCTGAAAACCAGCAAAGCAGAAGCAGTTTGGCAGCATTGATTTTGTTAAACCACAATATGGTGCTAAAGATAATGTGAAGGTAATTCCTCCAGTGTTCTTCCTGCTTGTTTCTTTAATTCCTGCACAGGAGAGTATCCATGCTAATTTGTATCCCATCAGGATCTCAGGTGCATCTAGCAAGAGGGAATAGGCTCTAAGTACATTGTGGAATCAGGCTTTTAGTAGTTGCTGTGGAGGGTTAGGATTTTTTGTTTTCTTGTTTGTTTTGCTTTGTTTTTTTAGTGAAAGCTAGCTTTAGTTTTCAATTTTGGTGAAAAAAGATAAAAGTGACACTAATGTAGGCATCTATCTTGTGAATATCCCCAAGGAGGCCTGTTTTCTTACAAGTTCCAGCATATAAACATCTATGTTTGCACTATTGTCCAAGACATTGTCTCAGCCATTCTCCTCAATTCTCATAGAATTAAAGATTTATTGATTTATTTTTTTATTAGATCCTGTGTCTTAAAAGCAAAAAATTAGTTGCATGCCTTCTTTCCCCATCTTGGTTTTGTAAGTGCTAATAATTACTGTCATTACTTTTTTATTTTAATACGTTATTTTATGTGTGAAGTGCAGCAGCTTTACTGAGGTCGTAATAGCTTCTACCTTGTGAATTTCCTTTTATTAGAGAATGTGGTTTTTTTTCAGATTGTTACCATTTATTAGCAAAACATCTTGAATATATTTCAGTGGTTATGCATATGTTCGTACTAGATTTCAGAGCTCTGAAAGCAGTATTACTTCTTGGATGCCTAGTCCTACTACAGTTGGGATGCATATGCATGAAATAGTCATATAACCTTTGCACAAGGAGGCAAATGCATTTGGATTCTCCTGTGCATTGCATGCTAGCTTAGCATTTACCCATGTTCAGCATTCCTATCAGAAGACTACTAGCAAAACCGGAAATGCAGGTGTCACCTAATCAGAAGTTAGGTTATCTCCAGGTACAAAAGATACAGTATTTAATTTTAATTTATTTTTAAATTTTTATTTTGAAGTTTTTAACTGCCTTGGTCTAAATTCTCATACAGGCAGTACTGCTGAAAATGTGCCATTTCTGGAATTGCTAGATGCATTCATTAAAATAGATTAGAATCGCTGCAAGTGTTAGAATGCTCAGTTTAAACTAGTTTTATGCACCTATTCCTCTATTATTTTACCTAATTGATTGAGACCGCATTGTGTCCCCAAAATAAAAGTTCTCTCAGGCAGCACCAGAAGACCCAGAAGCATATGGTGCTTCTCCCTTTGAAGTCACTATGGAGTGTGTCTCGGGGGAAACTTCTTATCTAGGCAAGCATACAAATCCCTTCTGTGCTGGGGCCACCAATTACTGCAAATTAAGATGGCAATCTTATTTTGATAGCTAGGAAATAAGCCGTGTACAGACAAATTTGAAAAATTTTAAATGCATTAAAGTGTGGAAGGTATCAGTAATTATTTTTCACCTCATCTTACTATGAGGTGTAAAATAACAGCAAAAAAAACAGCTGTGAAATGAGCTTAATACATGACAGAATACTTACTATATTTGACTTCAGAGTGCCAGAGCCATCCCTGGAAGTGTTCAAAGCAATGTGTTAACATTTCTTCTGATGGAAGAGAGAGCTTGGGAAAATTTCTTTCTCCTCCTCTGCTATTTTCAACAAGCAGGGCTGCCCATATTACATCCTGTGTACCTGGCTTGGCTGAATAACCTTTCTAGACTTCATGGTAACCCTCCTATTCCTAAGAGAAGCAGAGGAATTTTCACAAAGCTGGAAGAAAGCTTTTATTAAGTAAAATCTTAAAAAATTATTAAATGTTCTGGGTTTAAAGAAAATTCAAGAACTTTCTTTATGCACTGGTAGAAGTCCTTAAAAAGAAAATCTCCCTCACTTCCTGATTAAACAGAACACTGAAGAATGCAAGTGAATGCTAAAGTACACATGCAAAATCCAGCATTTCTTCCTCAATTAAAAAAGTAACCTGTCAAATCAGTTTAAAGTAACAAGTGATCTCTTCAGTTGTAAATGCATAACCAAGTATAGAATATGTTGAGAAATTATTTTTTGTCTAAATACTTTCATTTTAAGCTGCCTGAAGTGCTGAGTGGCTTTTGGTTATCAGTTCCAGGTTTTTGGTGAGAGAGCTGTATCTAATGCAGTCTTGTGGAGAACAACAGGGTTTACATAACTAACTTTCCCCTTTTAGACTCTCTTGATAAAGTAAACATGTGTTTTCCATGTTCACTTATCTTTGAACAGAATTTACACCAGGCTCCCGGAATTCTGGGTTTAAGTCAAGTTTTGTGCTTAAAAAGTCTCTTGTTGATCTGCAGCAGCATCTCAGAAGCAGAGATATCATTAGATTTAATTAGGATCAAATATTTATTAAGCACTGGTAGATGAACTGAGTGTATTCAGTAGTGGAGAAATTATTTGTGGGTTATTTGCTGTAGTAGTAACACAGGGCATGCATGATTGAATAAATCTGCACAGAGATTTTTTTCCTTGTGGATTGTTTTTCATCTAGAGCGAAGTTTTATTTACAGAGTATATAATTTTTCTGTCATTCTAAGATATCTAAATAAAAATTCATTTCGAAGACTCTCTTGTTACACTGGTAGATAAAGGTGCCCAAGGGTATGGTATCCCCTCATACATTTTTAAGTATCATTTTCCACCTGCAGTAAATGCAAGTTTGAGGAAATTGTTGAGATGATGAGAAATGGCTTTACCACAAAGAGCTTGTGCACTGCATCTTCAGTGTCTGAGTATAGTAGTACTCTGTGGTAATGAACCAAGCAAGAAGCATAATTGCTAGTAAATCAATGAGTTCAAAAACACATGAAAGACACTGAAGTGCTAGCTGTTAAGTTCTTCTCTGGGTAACATCTGGGTTTTTCAACAATCCACTATGAGTAGTGCTTGTTATCCCAACAGCAGTCCTCTTGGACTGTTAAGTACCATGTGAGAAGAGACTGCACTTTTTCAAGTTCAATGAGGAGACTGTAATGTAAGTGCTGTCTTTGGATAGACCAGACCCTTAGATGTTTTCTCACTGGGTTGATCTTTTGTGTGGACTGTTCATGAAAACAGCCTAGCTGTTTACATTCATATCCCCTAACTGTATGCAATCTGGTAACTGATTTAGCACTAGGTGATTGTCAGTAAGCCAGAATAAAAGTCCTTGGCAGTATTATGTCACTGAGGATTTTTTGTTAAAAAGGTGTCCCCAAGATGCCCAAGAAACCCCATCCCATGTTTTTGTGTAGTGCTTTTTGTCCTGTTGCATCTGATTACTGAGTGCTTTCTAGTTGATTGTGCTAATTTTCTCCTAGTGCACCAGACTAGTGGCATTATAGAATCATAGAATAGTTAGGGCTGGAAAGGATTGTGCTAATTTTCTCCTAGTGCACCAGACTAGTGGCATTATAGAATCATAGAATAGTTAGGGCTGGAAAGGACCTTAAGATCATCTAGTTCCAATCTCCCTGCCATGGGCAGGGACACCTCGCACTAAACCATGCCATCCAAGGCTCTGTCCAACCTGGCCTTGAGCACCGCCAGAGATGGAGCATTCACAACTTCCCTGGGCAACCCATTCCAGTGCCTCACCACCCTTACAGTAAAGAATT
>JAOEHY010003084.1:10418-24743 GCA_025447955.1 Psilopsiagon aurifrons | reverse complement strand
AAGGACATTGTTTTACTGTTTTGTAGCAATTTTGCCATTATTTTTTTATTCCCACAATTTTTCAACTTCAAAATTTATGTTTAAATTCCACAGGGTCTATGGATTAAACACATGCTTAAAGTAAGCATTTAATCAGATGTTTTGCTGAATTGGATATTTAATTGCTATTTTTTTAATTTTTTTTTTTTTTGTCAGCAAAATTTTATTTACATCTCAGTTTATTTAAATGATCTGTTTAGGTTTTTTAATGTAAGATTTCAGTTGCAGGAGGATTTCTGAAGAATTACCTACATTAAAGCATTGAGGTAGGATTAATTGTTAAGAACTCAGAGACAAAACCAAACAGTGAGCAATAAAACAGAAACCCTATGTATTTCTTTTGGAGTTCTTCGTGTTCTAAAAAAGGTGACGTGTACAAACAAAATATTATTTCGTCTATGATGTTCTTCCTTATCATTTTTCTCTCATGCACTGTGAACTAACTTTATAGCTGGTAAAGCAAGAAGGGGGGGGATATTTTGTTAGCTTGGTTTATGTTGGGTTGGGTTTTTTTTACAATCAAGGTCTGCTTTATCACAATAAATATGACAATATCAAAATTAAATACACCTAATGAAAACATGAAAATTGAGAATTTACCCTTGTGGAAAAGTAGCAATACCTAAGTCACCTTCCCAATAGAGAAGGAAAAGGACTTGCAAAGGCCAAATGAAATATTTTAGAATTCTTACCAAATTTTTTTTTTTTTTGCTGTTGTTGGTTTTTCTTTTTTTAGCAATATAGAAGAACAAATAACAAAGCACAAAGCAGGAAAAAAATGCTGGAATTTCACAAACAAAATCATTTGAAACTATGATCTGGTTTATTGACAGCATAAAGAAGACTTAGCGTAACAAAAAAGGTCACAGGACAAAATCCAGCTAGCTGAATACAGACATGACTTCTGTCAAAATTCAGGAAGGCCACATGAGCTCTGCCTTTACTGGATATCTTTTGCATTTCTGGATATCCTGATGGCAGATACATGCAGTTATGTGTGTTTAAGAGAAAAAAATAAAAGTGTTAATGAGAAAAAATATGCAGCCACCGTTTACTATGACACTTTTTTCACCCAATTAATCTTCATATAAGTCTATATAATTGCTTTCAGTGTTGTGGTTTTTGGCCTAGACCTTCCCCTGCTAGTATTGGGGAAAGGCTGCTGTTTTCCCCAGGAGCTGCCAAAGAGGCACAAGGTGGGGCAGTACTGAAGGCTGCAGGTTCAGGTAGGCAAGAGAGGCAGGTACAGAGTGGCCAACCTGCAGTGCCTGCGAGAGCTGCAGTTGTGACAAACAGGCTGTCCTCTTCAACAAGTCCTGTCTTCAGTTGAGACGGTGCCTATGGCTTTATGAAGAGAGAGTAAAATACAGAGAGAAGCTTTTTTTTTTTTTTCCTTTTTTTTTTTTTTAACAAGGTTTGTGCATCTTTATTTTTTGCTTCAGTTGTTCTACCTACAGGTTACACATTTATTATCCTGAAGGCAGATGTTTATTGAAGATCAAGGTTTCACTGGCAATGAGGTAGTGGCCTCTATCTTCCTTTAATATGCAAAAGTCCATTTGACTGTACCCTAGACGCCTTGAGTCCATAGTAATCAAATTGGATACTTTGTAGGCCACTTACTTAAATGAAGGTTTTATTTTTACTGCAGGCACTTCAACCTGACATTTTGACAGTGCTTTTAGTTGAAAAGATGCTGCAAAACAGAAAACAGGCAAAGCTTCAGGAGAAGCCAAGTCCATCAGCCTAGTCTCTGTGCTTCCTTTTTTGCTGTGTGAATAGGAATGATATTACTTTTGCCTGGATAATTCCCACTCAAGTTGACAGCAGAAAAAACTTCTTTCTTAGTATCTTCTTCAAGTTTCTCAAAAAAATAATCTCTAATCTGGCTTTTCTCTTTTGTAGCTCGTTATCTTATATCTGCAAAGCAATAAAAATATTTGTAAATACTAAAAACAAACAAAAAAAACCCCCAGCATTCCATATTAATTTTGTACCAATGTAAATATCAATGGAAAGCCACAGAAAATCCAAGTTGCTATGCCCAGAAGCAAGATTAAAGTATCACTCTGCGTTGCCCAAGACAAAATCAATGTTTTGTCACTACCAAATCTGAACACCTTGCAGAAGAATTCTCTACCATTGGACATTTCACAAGAACTTGCTGCCTCATTAGGAAAACATTAAAAAAAAAATCTGTGCACATAAAACATGTCCTGAAATTCCAGGTAACTTACTTGGTTTTAATAACCTGAATAGCTTATAAACATGCATGGAGAGATCAGAGTGTATTAAACAAAAAAAGCTTATATCCTCTGAAAAATTCAGGTTGCTCAAAAAAAACAAACAAAAAATGACAAAACAACAAAACCAGGAGACTGCTTCCCAATCTTTTTGGAAGCTGAGACTCATTATAAGAAAGAGACGCAATTCTGTGTCTAACTAATAAATTGATAAAATTACCTCCTGTCAAAAGGAAATCTGCTGAGGAGTAGTAGTATTTTTCTGAAGTATTTCAGCTGAATGATGTCATCCAAATAATTAGCTGATTATTAAAAAAAAAAAAAAGCAAAAAACAGAACAAACCAAGAAGATTGTGATCCTACTTATTTAGGGGAATAAGTTAAGCATGTAAAAGTAATAGTCCAGTTCTATTTCCTGTGAGACCCAAGGCAGCCCCAACCAATACTGGCAAGAATAAGACAAGCTCTGCAAGACCTGCAGCAGCAACTGGCAAACATGAGGATACCACAGAGCCTCCCAAATGTCCTACATATGGGCTCTGTAGGAGCAGCCAAGTAGTCTCTGAGTGTGCTGGCTGAATAGATCAGGTCTGCCATTCCTCTTTGGGAGCTCAGAATTGAGAACCTGCCTGTCAAGCATCTCATGTCTGGTCATACAATCATAGGATCATGGAATGGTTTATGTTAGAAGGGACCTTAAAGATCATCTAGTTCCAAAGCCCCTGCCACAGGGGTGAGAGGTCTGACTTGTCACTCCTTGAAAGGGAAGCTAAGGAACTATGGTCACGACGTTGAGATCATGGTCAGATTGTGACATGTGATGGTTATATTGAAGAAGACACAGCTGCTGGCAATTTCAGGGGGACTGAACACACTGGATAGAAGCAAAGTTTTAAAGAAACTGCACTGTGGACCTGCTGTGAGACAGAATGAGGCTGAGCTGACCTTCAGCCTTAGCTTAAAAGTCATGACTATACTATTGTTCACAGTGACTGAACCTGCTTCTCCAGTGAGCGAAGGGGAGCTGGAAAGAGCAGAATTGCCAGTCTTAGTGACATTACCACAGGAACTGGCTCTTCCTTCCTTAGGTTAGAAATCTGATGACACAAAGGAGTTCAAAGAACTTAAAAAAAAAAAAAAAAAAAAAGAAAAAGATAAATATCTAAATCCTTCAACATTTAGCACTGAATTTTATATTTCATTTGGCCTGTTCCTGGCTTATCCAAAAACCAAGCCAGTCATATTAAATTGAGGTTGTACCAAATTTTATCATGAATATTTTTCGTAAAAAGCCTGAATGCAGAGTAATTCAAAATTAAACCTGTTTAAATAGTTTTATATAATGAATCAGGAATTTAAATGCTATTATCAAATTATGTAAAACATAAATACACGACAAAGCCAATATAATTAGAATCTATTACAATTCAACAAAAACAATGAATATTTTCTTACGAATAGTTCCTGTCCTTACCCTTGTAATCATTAATTCTTTTTGAAGAAAATACCATGCAATTCTCAGATATACAGTTCAAAAAAATAATCAGGACCAAAATTAATTTTTTGCCTTACACGAACTTGTGCATAAATAGAAATGGGACAATCTGAAAATTAAGATAACACTATTCTAAATATAATGTTGTATAGAAATAAAATAGGACAATTTTTTCATAGAGATGATGGGAAAATATCGTGCTATATTTGGTTATGTTTTCACTTTTTGTAAGCCTTTGTCACTCCTCCTTTTGCTAAGCATGCAGTCTATTTACTTTACAAGTCATCTGACAATCCTTCCTGAAAGAACGGAGAAGGAGGTTATGAGTAAATGACTCCATTGCTTGTTCATAAACAATCAACTGAGATCGAAAGAAGGCTTTCACAGCAATTTTAACAGCCAAATGTAACAGCTCATTTAAAGAGATCTTTGGTGAGAGAATATTATTTTACTTGCAGCCAAAAAGTTGATCCAGATTGATGAGGAGTTCTGAAAATATTGTGACAAATTCCTCTTTTATTCAACATACAAAATACAGCCTGACTAGTTGCAAGGGAGTTGTGGATGAAATTTTCATAGATGTCATAGATATACATGTACACAATTCCCAGATGTTCTAATGAGAACTAGACAGCAGACCTCCCTGAAAAGAAATGAAAAATATCACCTTTAAGTACCAAGTTGAGTGATCATCTCCGATGCTGCCTCAAGTAGCATATTTCACAGATCATACATATCACCTCAGGCTGGATAACACAAGCATATTGAATAAAATACCTGCAGGGTCCCAGTTTGTAATTATATTCAGGACAGTAGCAGTATATAAGCATTATTCTTAAACATTCCATGTAATTATTCTCATCTCTTTGATGTTTTAAAATATTTTTAAGTTGTAGTTTATTGAATAAGTTAGTATATAATAAATACTGAAAACTCCTGATGCAGACTAAAAAATACAAGGTAATGGGTTTGTTCTTTACCTCAAAGCAAGTTTCTGAATCTGTATTTTGACAGTTTATTAACTTACACTTTGTACATAAATACATATGTGTGTACATGAAAATTCAAAAAGGAATATTCCAACAGGAAAATGAGAATCAAGGAAATTATTAATATATAAGGACAATGGGGATCTGAGGAGAGAGAAATATGGCCATTTGACTTTTGGCTGACACTTCCAACCATATGTGACATTTCCAACCATATGTTACAAAGCATGTAAGAAATCAAATTTTACACTTGACTAAACAACATCATGGGGAAATTTGTAAACCAATTTGTTTCTTTCAACTGAAACTGATAGATCATTTCTAAATATGATGCCATTGCATAAGGTACAAGCTGATCTGGAGTTAATTCCAGTTTCATCTTTGGCAGAATTTTCCCTGTGAATCCTATGATGAATGCTACATTCGCCAGCAGCAATAAAATTTTTTTAAAATGTGGAGAACAAGCCAAAGAGAGGAAACAAAAAGGATCACTGGAGAGAAAAATACTTCTAGAAGGGAATATTAGTTTAGTAGAAATAATCCTTTGAAGCACCACCTAGGATGAAAAAATAGAAAGACTATGGGTCTATCTACTATCCACAAAGTCTCAGGTTAAGGTCAGGAGTGTAAATTTTAAATTAATTTCCCAGATGGCTTTTGATTACCACTACTTTCCTTGATATTACAAGTCATTTCAGAGCAGACGAAAAAGGTTTCTTTCGGAATCTAGACCAGAAGGCTTCTCTTTCATGCAATCCAACTGCAATCGGCCATTGAGAACTTGGGACCAATTTAGAACCAGTCCAAAGTAAATTCTTCTTAATGACCTCAGTGTATCTATCCTCTGAACTGATTGTTTCCCTTAACTTTGTACTGAAGACAGCTATGATTCATTTTAATTCCTGTGGGCATTCACTAGACTTTCACTTTTTTGGTGACTCACAGCAGTTCTTAACTGAAAAGTATTCAGAATTTGCGCTTTCCCTGCCTTTTCGTCACATTAGTGTAGCTACTCACAAGCAGTTTAGGGTAAGACAAATCACTTTTTGTTCTCTGTCTGTACATTTTTTCACTCAATATGAAAACAAAATATATCAGACAAGCAATGAAGTGAAAGGAGAGGTCATTCTGACACCAGCTTGGTTCAGGAGGGATTGTTATTCACACATTATGGTGGGCAAAAGTTCTTGCTAAGCATATTTGGATATAATTTCTACCGGTTTTAAACTTGCTGTTTAATAGCTATGTCTATTCATAGATAAATACCTATATAAGCATTGCTTGTACATAAATAAGTTAATTTTTATAACAAAGATATGACTATTTAGATTTGCTTTAAAGGAAAAAAAAATAACTGCAAGATATTGCATGAATTGTAATTGGGTGATAAAGTTTCACACACATCCCCAACTAAAATAACAATAAAACCCCAGTAGTTGTGAGAAGCTCCAACTCCTTAAAACAAACTGTTAAAGGAAGCAATTTGCAGACAAAGCAGATGTTATAGTGGTCTTAGCTGAATGGATTTAGCTGCACTTCTTCAGTCTTTTTAACCACTCAAGAAGGGAAATCATGTTTGTAGTTACTCCTTATATCAAGCAACCCAGGCAATTGAGGTTTCTAAAATAGAGTCATGCAGTTCTGAAATAATGATTCATAACATAATATGAGCAACGGTTTTTGAAAAAAAGCCTTTGCTGATAACTTGCTTCTGGAGAAATAGTGCTTTTTTTATGAACTCTGTCTTCCACATGTTTGGAAAAGAGTTAGTAGTTCCTACAGTAGTTTTTTATGTGACCTTGAAGGAGCTGGTATTAATAATTTTACAACTTATCATCTTAATCACTTAGCACAATAAATTAAAGGTACTGTGAAAAACTTCCTTAAGTAGTACATCATGTAGAAATGTTATGAAAAGTTATATTATTTGTTGCTGGAATTTCAGCTGACACCAGGTTTCAGTTGGTGTTGACAGTGCAAAATTTCAAGTCTTTTGCATTGTCCTTCTTAGGTACTTAAATGGTTTTCATTTCTGTCATCTGAGTCTCAGAAATGTCATTAAATCTTTCCTGGCAGCCTTGTGTAAATCTTTTAGTAGAACAGTATGCACTGTACCATCTATTTTCTGGTGTGAAAAACTACGGTTTACATCAGCACAACTCTGTCTAAGGAATACCTCTCTAGAAGGATGGTACAATTAGGGGGTGAGGAAAATCCCCAAGGCCGGAAAAAAATGTATTACAATACAATTCCCTATTTTATGAAGAGCTACAGAGAATTCTTAATCCACAATACTAAGGCATAAAATATAAACCTAGTGAAATGTGGTTTTAGATATCCTTGTTGATGTCATTAAGCTATAGAAAAAAATCTTTGCAATGGAGATTAAATGAAGAAACATACCAGATTAAAGAACACCAGACACGCTATGCTCAAAGACCACCTCTTTGAAATTGTGGGGAAATGGGAAAAATTAGAAATCACCCCACCATCACCTCACCCCAGCCCACCAAAGTTGCATTATAACACTAAGGAAACCCTAGGGTCAAATGCAGCTGCTACTTCTAGGATGGGATGTGGTTGTTATGTACAGAATCTACCTGATGATAGTTACCCAGGCAACCCTGCAACCTTAGCGTATGTTAAGAGAAACTGAGAGGAGGGTGGAATGAAGTGAAGGCCCTATGCCCAGGCTCTGTTATACTCCCTGCAGGAGTGGTAACTTTAAAGGATAAATCACACAGCAGCTGCCAAACAAGGAAAGTAGATTTGTATTTGTAAAAGCAAAGCAAGAGGATTTTACACCTATCAGTAACATAGTATGAATGACTCAAGCTCTATATAGTTAAAAAATTGAAAGTGTTGGTACTATGGAAAAGCCTGGATGTATACAAGGGCCTCCTACAAGGTGAGGGTGAACTACATACCTCATACACATCCACTGGTTTCAAGTCAACACTTTTCCTCAGAAGACTGTTATGTCATGAATTGCAACACCTACTGTAACCCCTACAGTTATAAACAGGTCTCACTGAAAGAGAGGATAATTCAGGCAGGAAGGGACCTCAAGAGATTATTAGTTCAACTCCCTTCCCAGACAGAGTCAGCTCTGGAGTCAGATCAGGTTGCTAAGATCTTGGTTCAGTCAAGGTTTGAAAACCTCTAAGGGCAGCTGAGGTTAGGTGACGTCTGGGAATCTGTTCAATGAGCGGAAATGCTGTATTTTCGACCTGCAGAGTAATAAGTCCATGCAGCAGTGCAAACTGGGGCAAACAGGCTGAAAGGCAGTAAATGACCTTGGGGTCCTGGTGGGCACCAAGTTGAACACAAGCCAGCAATATGCCCTTGCTGCAAAAGTGGCCAACAGCATTCTAGGTTGCATTAGGAAGAGTGTTTCCAGCAGGTTGAAGGAGTTGGTCCTTCCTCTGTATTCATCCCTGGTGAAACACATTTGGAGCTCTGGGCCCAGTGCTGGGCTCCACAGCACAAGAAAGGTGGATACTTCCTGTAGTCAGTCCAGTGCAGGGCCACGAATATGTCTGAGGGATCATCTGATGTAGGAGGGGCTGAGAGAGCTGGGATTGTTCAGCCTGGAAAAGGAAAGGCTCAGAAGTATCTTGTACATTAGTACAAATACCTGATGGGAGGAGTAAAGAAGTTGAAGTGGTGTCCAGTGACAGAACAAGAGGCAATAGCTACACGTAGAAATACAAGAATGAAGGATAAAAATATGTTACTGTCTGGATGATCACACACAGGAACAGGTGGCCTAATATGCTGTGGAGTCTCCCTGCTTGGAGACAATTCAAAACCTGACTCGGCACAGACCTGAATAACCTGCACTACTGACCCTGCCTGGGTAAGAAGGTTGGGCTAGATGATCTCCAGAGGTGCCTTCCAGCATCAACTATTCTGTGATTCTGTGTTAAAGGAATATCACAGAAGCATGGGATAAAAGAATGTTTAAAGAAAGCTTCATATCTCTCCTTACTCTGACCTAATGGGCTGTAACAAAATTCTGCTGCATGTGACACTTACTGACCTTTCCAGAAATGAAAAGGATGGGGAAGGGTGATTGTACTGGTGTAGCGTCAGGTAGTGTTTCATATAAAATCAGAAATGACTAAAAATCGTGGGCTTGGAAGAGCATACATGTAGCCAGCATCTTAGACAACATTTATTGTCTATATATTACTTGACTTTTTAAAGGGACTTTTTTATACTGGATACAAATTAGTTACATGCAGACAGGATAGAAACAAGAAAGAAAAGCTCTCAGTATCCAGACAGAGGGAGTATCATCAGTCACATTCATATTTCTTGTATAAGACTTGATGACTTGCTACTGGCACGGGAAAGGAGAAAACATCATTAAATGCTGGACATTGTTAGTTGCGTTGATCTCAAAGAAACAGTACCAATACCTACCCTGCCTAATAGTTCTGATGTATAGTCAGTCACGTCCAAAATACCCAAGGAAGTGGCAGAGAACTTTTCCATGTAGTGCCTTGAAGTACTGTAACTGTTGGTGCTCCAGTTTATCTTCTTCGTTGTCATTTATTACAGAATTATTATCAAATATTTGCTTGAAACACATGTAGGGGAATGTTTTATTTCTTGAATGAATTGTTAATGTTAGCATGAATCTAGGAGCAGTTTTTTACTTTTAAAAGCTCATTAATTAAAGAAAAAAAAAATAAAAAAGCCACAAAATTTGACTCTACGTGTTACTTTAACTCTTTGGTGTTTTAGTGCTAAACGTATACAGTGCCAGAAGGCAGTTTGAATGTGGTTGACAATTTTAAAACCAGGGTGGTCAGTTCTTGGAGAAACAAGATACCTTGTGTGAAGTCAGCCCTCATGAACTTGTATTTCAATGCCAGCAAACCCCAAGTGGGGAAATTATTCTCAGTGAGCTGTGAAGCATCAGTATGGGAACTCCACTGTCAAAAGCTGATTTTAGGAAACTCAAGCAGTCATAAACCATTCTCTTTTGGCTTTAGGTAAGCCCTTAATTGCTCAGTTAGTTAGGTTTGTAAAATAGACTACATTGGATACAACATGATGTTGCATAGTACTACGTTCATAACAGAAATCAACTGAAACTAAGCTACTCTTAAAAAGGCCCATTTTAGAAGAAAGTAAAAAAGAAAAATGAACATGTCTCTGAGCTGTGGATTGCAACATAATAATAACCTGACTATAAACATTTTCTTTAGACAATGTGTTATTTAATAGTAATAAAATCTCAGTTAAAGCTAGGCAGGCTCTTTCTGATGCCATTAAACTACCATCAAATTACAGAATAATCTGTAAATCTTTGTTTAAAAGTCATATAATGTTTACATAACATAGAATTCTACTATGAGATTGCCATGATCATCTTCAACTGTGGAAAGTTTTCCAAAAGATACAGTGCAGAATCATGTGTCATCTACTAAGCTCAACATTTCCTACAACAATTTTGTCCTTTTTTCATCAGTATGAACTTGAATAAATATAAAGCACTTCTTTTAGTAATAAAGAGTGCTGCCTGAAACAGATAAGGGTGCCCTTTTGCTACTGTATTTGAGATAGTTTAAGAGGCTGGCAGAAGTGGTCTGATAGTGTGGCCCAAATCAGTGAACTTGAACATATATGGATGGGGCTGCAGCCATAGCTCAGCAGATTTATATGTGAATACGTATTTCAGTATCTCTTAAGCTCTCTGCCTTCATCAAGCTGCTTTCAGTAACATGCTCCACTGTGACAGACAGGAAACTTGAAAAGTTTTTGTCTGAGTCATACTGCATTTCAAAATCTGATATATAGAGCTGGTCAGCACTGAAATCTGTTCTCTAGTGGGTAACTAGCACATTGCTAGTGATCTGGTCTCCTTGGGGATCTGATGCTGAGGCAGACAAATGATTCTGATAGATTTTCAAACTTGTATCATTCATTGTGATACTGACAGTTTGAACCTGAACAGGACAATGTTTGAAGTGCTTGAATTTGCAGTGTTTGAATTTACTCCTGATGACTGGACAGTCCTGCAACCTTTGGAATATACTATCCCACAAAAAATCTTTGGTGGCTTTTTTTAACTAAGCTGCAGAACCACTGCCATGTGTGTTAGGCTGTGAGCATGTTATAGTGCCTTGCTTTCCCAGAAGTCACAGGCTGAAGTGGGGCACCCAATCAATAACTAGAGGCAGCTTGAAAATCTATAGTAGTCCCACTGGCAACATTAATCAACACCAATTTTTTGGCAGTCTAGCAAGCAACTATGTGAACATTCATATATATTTTTGTAGCACCACATGCTGCTGGCAAATCTAAGTTATTAATAGAGCTCATTGTGAGGGAGCCATTCCACAGCAGATGCTTCCTTAGCACAACAGTCTTAAATCTCATCAAAAGCCACCTTGCCAACTATGATGACCTAGATTGCCCATTTGTCAAATTTTCTCATAAAAACCATTATACTTTCTTCCAGCACAGTCTTTATGCACAGAAAACACTCCCTGTAAGAAAATTAGAAGACCACATTGTGAATCTTGTAATCTCCTTTCAAAATACAGTACAAAACACTCAACGATCAGTACATGGTGGGTATAGATGTCGCTATAGTCTGACTGCTAAAATGTGTTTAGTCCTTATTTCCTTTAACAATCCTCACACTGCACTAGGATAGATGCTCTTTTGGATAGGGAACACCTTTCTCTTACTTGCTCCAGCATGAAGTCCTGATGCTATCTCAAAAAATAAATTGTGTTACTGTGCAAGTAGCCTAGTATCTGCCATTGGATCAAAATTAACAAATCAATAGGTCAGTTTGTCATGTGGGCTACCTCTACTTGGGCTTTTTTTTTTTTCTTTATTTTCCTTTATAAAAATAATTTGGCAGTGGTTATCTAATGGGAGTGACTGAACATTAATGCTTCTTGTTCTATCAGAACTATACTGTTCTGACAGTACACTGCTCTGTTGGATCAATACAATCCATCATATCAATCTTTCTTGTTTTGTTTGGTTTATACTTCTATTCCAAAAGGTTTGGTTATGTCATTCTTGGAAAAAAATAAACAAACAAACAAGCAACCAAAAAACACCAACCATTTTAATGACATATTTTTAGGAGATTGTTATGAGAGCACTGACATGACATTTTAATTAAGTGTAACCTGCATTCTACCTACCTTTCTTATCATCAGCTAAACTGAGAGATGAAGAAAGGAATAGGCATAAGATAACCCTTCATAGCAAACTAACAGAAAAAGCACTAGGGTAAATCCTATTTTAAGTCTGCAGCACAAAATCAGATTATGTGATACTAAGGATTTGATCTTAATGCCCTTTGCACTTCCATCAGGTATCATCAGATTTTGCCAAAGGACTTAATTGCATACGTTAGTATTCATAAAGGCACTAGAGACCTTGTAACACCCTAAGATCACATTCTGAAGCAGGGCTGATTGCTTTCTGCAGTGAATTTGTGGCAGTGATAACAAGGCTTCATAAAAGTCACCATTTTCTGTAAAAAATCAAAGACCCAGACAAAATGTAGAGCAAGAAATACGCTGAGAAAGGTATCAGTGTTATTAAAAGTAGAGCCATGGGAACTTGAAAGAAATTGCCTGACAAGAAAGCACATAAACCTCTTTGAGAGCTTAATAGAAGCCAAGGGAAGTGTTAAAGAAATTAGGACAGTAAACTGAGGTTAAAAAACAAGGGAAAGAAGCAATTAAAAAGAGAGCAAGAGCAATTAAATGGAAAACTATGTTCTCTGGTTTATTCTAGAGGTTTCTTGAAAGACACATCGTAAATTGGATGCTCAGCTGTACTGTGAATATCCTGTGATATCTTTAGAAAACAAGCTTTAAGTCTTCTCTGTTGCAATTTAGACCAGCTTTGATCACAGTGGTGATGGGAGAATTTGAGACTATATTAGGTTACAGCATATGCTTTGAGAATCCATTTCTGTTAGCTAGGAAGGATGTGTACGGAGAGTTGACTTCAAGGATGATGAGAGTCTGCAGACATCAATCCATGCAGGATTAGAAGCTTGCAGTTAATTGGACCATATACCATCCAATAGGAAAAAAAAAAAAAACCAACCATATAGATGCTTCTATAATCCATCAGCTAATCTCCTATATTTGTTTGAAATTACAAAGTTTATTTCAGAGAACACTGGTATTTCAGATGTCTGGCTCTTGTCAGGCTGGCTGTAAGTTACATCTGATACATGTAGAAAACACCTATTTCTGGACAAAATGTCCATGGTGGTCTACCACTGCCTTCAGTGCAATAATTATGTTGTTATTTCCTGTTTTAACGACCTCATTGAGAATGGTTGGGAATATTTTCCACTGGTTTCATTTTGATCTCTTGGTGAGAATGTAAAGGAGAGGGAATACTTTCTTCTGAAGAGGATGGTGATTGTAACAGATGAAGGGAAGCAACCTGAAACTGTAACAAAGACCATATTAAGTCCTTTTACTATAGGCATTTGCCTGCAAAATTCTGGTAGTGTTCAGTCTCAGAATGTTGCTTCATTAAGTTCAATTTCTGCACATGGCAATACTGTTGTGAAAGGATCATTACAATTCTGGTATGTCTACTGACTGCAGCTGTCTGGGTCTGCTGTCATCACTTATATATTTACAATTTCAAATCAAAATTACTAGAGACCACTCTGCTGTAAGCTGTGTATTAAACAGTTTCAGATCCTACTGACGAGTGGGAGTGCAGCCTGTTATACAAGCCGTGTGCCAGATGGGGAGCTAGTGCAGGATTTCCTGAGGTGGAGAGAGCAAGAAGGAGCTGGTTATGAACTGTTAACTGCCTGCAGTGTCATGTGTGCCCAGTACCATGCTCCATAGGAGAGGCTGCCCCAGTTCATGAGTCGTTTTTTAGTAATGTAGCTGCACCTCACCATGGATGGTACCAGCCACCTATTGGATTTAGTGCAAAGAGACTGAGACAGTGATTTCTTCCTGCCTTCTCAGAAAAAAACAGGATCCCAAACTGTATATGTCTGGTTGTATACAGTTGTGAAAGACCACTATTTTTTATTAATGAAGTGGCAAGGAGTGTTCCTTAGCACCCACCTCTCTTAAGGCATCTGCCTTTCATAAGCTGGTCTCTGGCTTGCTGGCATTCAGATCATTTTGTAAGAACTCATTTTTTCCTGTAACAAGATAGGAAAGGGAATAATACAAAGACTGCTGTTACTTAAGGTTGTGCTTTTTATTCTTTTCAGGACAATCTTTATGATGTTATGTTTTTAAACTGCTAGAAGGGAAGATAGAAATGTGTACCTGTGTAATAAGCTCTTTGAGTTTATAAATCTTTTCAGAATCCTACTATCTGACCTCTTAGATTTAGCACAGACCTTACGCTTTTCTCTAAGAGTCTGGTTCAGCTCTGGAATATCTGACTGGTATTTAAACTTTAAAGTCTCAAGGGAGCTTTACTTGATACCGTGCTGCATGTCCTGTCTGCTATGATTTTGGTCTGCTTGTTGGATTTTGGGTTTTTTTTGTTTGCTTTGGTTTTTTGTTCGGGTTTTTGGTTT
>JAOEHY010003083.1:0-49331 GCA_025447955.1 Psilopsiagon aurifrons | reverse complement strand
GTGGGAGGTGTCCCTGCCCATGGCAGGGGGGTTGGAACTGGATGATCTTCAGGTCCTTTCCAACCCTAACTATTCTAGGATTCTATGTAAGTAAGTGGTAGAGAAGGTAGAATGGATTTTTTTGTAACAGAGTCATACAAAATAAACATTTAAATGTAGCAAGGTAGAAATGTTAGACTGCCAACAGTATAGTGTTTCTCATACTGAAAGAGTAGAATCCATTATCATAAAATATGAGGGAAATAAGAATATATTCTAGATAAACAAAATTCTAGATAAAACATGTTTTACATAATTACTTCTTCTGCAGAACATGAGAACTGAAAGAAAACTTACTGGTGCAAACCAGCACTTAACTGACATGCTTTACAAAAAGCTTCTCCCAGGGGCATCTCCCTCCTTAATCGCTCAGTATATAGGCAGATATAGTTTCATCCAGCTACTGTCAAGCTACATATTAGATTATATATTAAATAGCCAATGTATGGTCTGATTTCCACAATGGAGAACTGGTTGACTCCTAGGCTAATCTGATCCCAAGAGAAAATAAGATCAGCCTTGGGAATATTTGATTTTCGTAGATTACCTCTTGTACTCACTTAAGAGTACAATGTATTATATTACACATTTCTTAAAATAAACATGTCTCTTCTATCCATTTATATAGACATACTATTCTATCACAATCAGATTTAATAAACAATTACATAAACTGCCATTTTGGTAAAGACATTAGAAAATACATAAATTAAAAAAAGTAATAATAAAATGAGCTACAACTGCAACTTGGTGTTAGAAACACATACAAGCATTCTGTCAGAACTCTCATGGTCATACAGCTCCACAGCCTAGAGAAACAAACGTCTACAAGGTACAAAGCTGACAAAAGAAGAAACAAAACCTCTGACCAGTTAATTTCAATCATCAGCTCAAGCACTCTCCTTAATAAAAAGAGAGAGCCTTCTTCCAAATCCAGTTCTTGGGTAATTTATTTGCAAGCTTAAGCAGACAGACATGCATTCCAACCTTAAAATATAAACGCTGACATATTCTGTACGTGGGATTTAGTTGCCAGCCTTATTAGAAGAGCCTTAGTCATGCAAAGCAACTTCGATAAGACATTTCTTTCCAGCCAACTCTGACTCACTAATAAGAATCAGCCTAAAAAAACTTTCTTTTTGGGTATCAGCAACAAAGTCACGTGAAAATTATGGGAGAAAGCCTTACCACACTGAAGTCAAAGATGACTGACAATATTTCTGTAAACTTTCACAGTACCATACTTGCACAGTGAACTTCATTTCTGACCAAAAAGGTTACATCTATATCAGCCGCTGGGAGAAAAAAAAGGGGGTAAAAAGACAACCCATCTGCTCCAAAAAGCCTCCTCTAAGTAATTTTAAACCCTAAATTATCTTCTGCGCCTTTTCAAGCACCAGAAAGCTCAGCTGTCAAACCTTCTATCTTTCTACAGTGAAACTGCGCTTTGCAGGTACAAAATTGCTGAAGACAAACAGGGCAGTGTGACTGAAAAAACAACACTGAAAATAGACACTTTTATAAAGAGTTTTAAAAATTATTTTAAAGCTGATGGTTTCAGCATATTGTACAGAGTAGCTGTAGAAAGCTATGGAAGTCAAATGACTAGAGAAAAATGTAAGTCCTGTTTGCGTCACAGTCTAAGAACCTGAATAAAAGCAATCATACACTTGTAGCTAAGTCCCCCTCTTAGGAGTTTGCACAATGAATGAAGCAGAAAAGGGAAGAGTTAAGATAATCAAGAACGTGGAAGGAGACATTTATCTTCTATGTATGAAGAAAGTACTCCTCTACTCCTCTACTTTACTTACGGGATTTGGGAAGTCAAAGAAATTATTCTGCAGCCTTAAATACAGCAAGACACATGGCAATCATCCTATTATAAAGATTCAACATACTTAAAATATATATATACACATACAGACACATAGGTTAGCCATAGAAATGTTACCTTATTCTCTCAGCACCAGTTTCCTTAGAAACAACTTCGTGTAGTCATCCTACACTAAACCTAAAACATTCTCTTGTCAGGATCCTGTGTGATAACCCATCCTACGCTAAACAATACAGCCTTATCCTCCCTTTGCATCTGTTCATATGCAATAATTCTTCCTATGCTAGTTTGTCTGCAGCTCATGAATTTCTTTACTTATGAAAACATTTCCATGCAAATTACTTTCCGTGTAACCCTACCGCTCCCAAACACCTTCTTGGTTCACAGTTTTGGTTCATGAAGTAAATTAAATCTAGAAACACTTAACTAAACATAGAAAATGCATAGTAAAAATGGAGGGGGGGGGGGAAGAAAAATCTAACAGCAAACTAACACTTCCAAAACCACAGTTAAGGGACACTCAGTGCTAAGTACTAAAAATGAACAGTCACGACCTAGGAGAAATCTTGAGACAGAATTTCTGTGGGAACAAAACAGAACTCAAACACAAAACAAAATAAATCAACAGAAAAACCCACACCACCAAAGCCCCCTCAACACACACTGTAAAACAGGACTGCAAACGTGCTGAGAAAGATCACTGTCTTGCCTGCAAAGGGAAGAAATGCTTGCAGAAATTATTCTAGGAATACAAACTGTAGATTCTAAGCAGCTTCCCATATCTGAGCTGCAAAATCATCAGTTGATAGAAATAAATGTCTTATGTTATGAAAATAGATGTGAGAAGTGAAGTCCTCTATCAACTCCAGACTAATAAAACACCAATACATATTTCTCACTGTAGTATCTGCTACCAACTGTAATTCACACTAACTGGCATTTAGGCTACATATTCATTAATTTTTTACATAACCTCCTTTCTTCTACCCTAAATGTTCCCAAAGAGATCTAACCTATGGGATTCTCTGCTGAAAGTAACAAAACCCCTCATTCTAATTTTCCCAACTTAAAGCCTTCAGCTCCAGGAAGTAGAGTGCAAGTAAATGAAGCTGAGGTGATCGATTTCCTCCCATTCTTATACTTAAACATCCAGAAACTCTTAAATGAGTGGAATCTTCAAATTTATCTGAATTTACTTCAATTATAGATAAAACTATTACTGATTTTTTAAATGATACAGTAAGAATAAGTTCCAACATAAACTTCCACCAGAGTTATGAGGTCCATGAGCATTACAATGTACTCCTTTTATTGCACAATGCCATAAACTTCATGCATGCGACTTCGATGAATCATTCACATGTAAGATGTATCGTCTTCAAGGATAAAATTAATTCTATTTCCAATTATTACTTCACAGGAAGCAACTTTCCTTCTTCCATTTCATACATCAGCATTATTTCAGTGTCACCCATTTTCAATCTCACACTTATTTTCTGAAAGTTAGAAAATGGTTAAAATTGCAAAGAACAATCTCACAAAATGAATCACTTTTATTTTGCATTGAGATTAGACAGATCATACAAGTCAGTATTTCCACACATAAGAAATAAAGCATGTTCCTGACCATCTTACGTCTGTATAAAACAATCCATTAAGCGCTACCTTCACATCAACTATCCACAGTTGACCCAACTGATTAAGGTGACTGTGGTATAAAAATTGATGCTCATGACCAAACCTCCTAATTTCACTAGGATTCCTCCAGTTGACAAAACTACATGGCCCCTGTTGGACTCTCTCCTTTTCACAGCAAACAGACAAAGAAACTGCCTCTACAGAAAGTGCAAAGCTTTTTAATCACCCTATTAGAAGCCCGCACAATATGCTGAAACTCAGCTTACAATAATTGGCATTCTCTGGCCTATCACGTGGAACTGGATGATCTTAAGATCCTTTCCAACCCTAACTATTCTATGATTCTGTGATATCTTTTTGTGAAATAACCGTACGAGGATTAAAACGGTAGTAAATGTAAAGTAGTGCAACAATTACACCAGTCTTCCCTTTTGTCTTGGTATGAGTTTAATAATTAATCTTTACTGTTGAATAGTTAAACACAATGCATACTCTTTACGGAGTCATTATTCTTCTACTGCTAAACAAATATTAGAACAGAATAGACTGACCAGTTGTAAGGAAGGTCTAATTAATACTTTAGTGTGAAGTTAATTTTGTGTGTATTTTTTAAATAGTGAAGAGCATGAAATTAGTACCAAATTGAGAGAGGGGGTGTTTGTGTTTTGTGGTGGTTTTTTAATCTGAAACTTAGTGTCTTATTTCTGGTACAAAACTTTACTTACAATCCCTTAAGGAACATAATGTAAACTCATCACAAAAAACTTAAATGAACCAGCCATTTTATGTACCCTGTTAGGTAACACTTTCCACAATACTTTTCATTTATCTAAGACATAGATCAGTATTAAAAAATAAAAGTATTAAAAAAAAATCCACACGCAAACAAACAAAAAACACCAAAAAAACCCAAAGCAAAACACCACAACCCACTGAAAAAAAGCAGGCTTCCACAGGTATAGCCTTGATGACTTCTACTGAAATGCACAGCCCTATTTCTCCCTCCCTAACACTGGGGAAACCAGACCAAGAGCAAGAAATTAAATGCATACTACTGCTTTCATGCATATTTCTACTCATATAGCCCAAACAAAATTTACAGGTTTTTGTCAAATACTGCCCTAACGTTCATTCAGAAAGCAGAAGTGTTTCAAGACTGTGAAAAATTAACAGATTTAACAAGACTGAAAATCCATGGACCTAGCTGCATGGGTACCATTCCTCAAGTTTGTTTGGTGTGGAGGGAGGAACGGAATTTATTTATATACGGTCAATTTTAAAATGTTTTGGGTTTTCAAACATATTTTCTTGCACTCAAACAAAACAATAGCAGAAATTCTTACTGAGGACTCAATGTTCTAAACTTCAGCCATTTTTACATAACCTCATGGATACAGAGAACTCTGGGGTTTTGTTTATAATACTAAATAGCTTTCCTGCTAAAAAACAAATTTCAAAAGCACTTGGCAGGACAGTGTTTTTCCTTCCCTCAAGTCTAATTAAATTTACCTTTGGAAAAAGACTAGAGATGGCCTTACGTGCAATCACATCAAGTAGCTATACTGCTTTTTGCAACATCAATCTTCCTTAGCAGATGTTATATATTACATCTACTTGAAACAGAAATACATCCACATGAACTATACTAAACAGCTTCTTTATTCTTTTACAGGCGTCACTGCCCCACTATGTAACATGTATAATCTTGTACTTTATTAATTATATTGGTAATACAGCAAAATCAGTTCATTCTCTTTAAATACATCATCAAAAATTTTTAATCAAAGCCTGAGTTTAATTAAACAGCCTGTTAAGTGTCACTTTTCTGCTTCCCTACGCAATTGTGCTGATAGAAAGCAGCGGCATTTATCAAAATTCAAGCACCAGGCACCTGAAATTCTTAGATTACACAATTTTGTTGTAAGAAATATACTCATTTAACAGCCTTCATGCAGCATGCTTCACGTAACACGTGCAGCCTTTCAAGGGCAACTTAGACGGGTTTAGAACTACTGAAGTTACGGGAATGCAGACAGTGGATCTGCAGAGAGAGCATTAAGTAACTTCTCAAAAAGTAGGGTTGATCAGGTATAAAGCCAAAACAAAAAACAAACAAGCAAACAAAAACCCCACCCAACCCAAGACCACAGCAACAAAACCCCACCAACCTAAAACCAGCATATACAGTCCACATGAGACTACCTCAGTATGTGAGAAAACGGTTCTGAACAAAATATAAATCCAGACCTAACACTGTGGTACTGGCAATTATGTACATGTTTGCAAACTAAGATGACTATGTAATAATTATTTCTTATCAGTGAGCAGCAGGAGTTTCATACTTGGGAAGAAATCCTCATGCTTTTGCCTCATCTGCCAGCTACCCAGTTGGCATGTAGAAAAGGCTTCTGTAACAATATTTTAGAACTGATTAAGAAACAAAATTGCTGTTACATATAAGCAATTAAAACCAAGAAATAAGATTGTAACTTCAAACATTCTCCTGCAATAAAAAAGTAAATGCTAATAAAAACCTTTTTCCATAGGTGCGGTGCATATGAATAAACATGCAGAATTTATTTACAGCAACATCATGCATTTCAGAAAGGTAAAGTCTACATTCACAGAGACAGAGCGATAATCATCACAATCCATCCAAAGCATTACTAAATGCTTTGCATTTAGTATCTATCTAGCACACATTACTACAGCGGAATGCCCAAATAGTTCACAGAAACAGCAATAACTACCAGTGGAATTTTGCATAAAGCCAGTACATGTAGAAAAAATAAGTACTTTGTCTATCAAAAGCTACTCATTGGAATATGCATTTGAAATACTTCAAAACTTGGTACAGCTTAAAACTTATTAAATAGTGATTAAGGGATTCCTAATGAGCATGTTAATATCCATCTAAGACCCGTTTCCTCCTCTCTCTCAAAGACCAAAACTTTGCTAACAAAATAAGCTATCAAATACAGGCTCTGGCAGCTTACAATCATGAGAGTACTGTTAGTAGAGAACAGCAGTTGACCACTACCACACCCTCATACATGCTCACCAGCCAAGTGTGGTAAAATCCTTACAAAACACTTCAGAAAAATGACAAGCAGCCACACTGAAAAAAACTCTTTCCTAACAGCAGGGGAAACAGAAACAAAACCAGCTCTACTGAACAACAGGTTATTTTAAAGCTTTCTGCATTTGTTAGACGAAATGGACACCTACAGGCACCCTGCTCTTGACCTAAATTTCCTTGAACTTCCTTCTACCCTCCTTACATTGAGCCCAGTGTCCTGTCTTTAGCACAGACCAGAATCTACATGTCTGAGAAAATGAGGCAGGAAGAAGTAAAAAAAACAACCTTTGAGCACTTGTTTAATTATACGTTGCCAAATAAAGGGACACACACACACACACAAAACACCCCGTGACAGTCAGCAAAATAATCGATTACACAATTACAGAAGCATCAATGCCAATTAGTGTACTGGCCACTGACCCCTAACTCAGTCTGGAATCCGTCCACAGACCTTAACCCGATTACAACTTCGTGCACAACAAATGAAAAATCCCACTGTTGCACATTTATTTTTCTGCCCTAGCAGCGTGAACTTCAATCAAATTAAATACTGAAGTAGCTAGGGGGAAAGGGTAAAATTACAAAGTCATTGCATAAGCATTATTATGGACTCTACTAAAGCATTTCCAACCTTTTTCCTAAAAAATCCAGAGGTTAAGTTTGAGCAAACTTGGCAATTTAAAAACTAGACAGAAGATGCTAACATTTTAATCTCAATTAGAAGAATAAAATAGCACAGTAGTTTCAGTTTTGCCATATTAAGTGCAAAAATTAACTACTAAAAGCCATCTTAGAGCTGTAGCTAACTGAAAGGATTTAACCTATAGAAAGGAAAAAAAGCAAAGCATTCACTCTTTCAAAGAGTTTAGTGCAGTAATTCCTGGAGCACAAGATACATGCGCACAACACAACTGCCATCTGAATGATGCCTCAAAAATACTTTTCTATGGCTGAAGTGACTGTAACAATCCAACAGTTTCTTTTCGGTATATACAAAGAATGACTGCACATGTATTTTCACCACTGATGCAGAAAAGGTACACATTCTGCAATGACAGAAGTTACTCTCACTACAATTCATAACACAGTTAACACCTGCACATGCAAAAGGGCATCTCAGTTATTTCTGCAATTGACCCTTTGGAGAGTCAAGGCCAAAAGGCCATGTCTAAACTCTCCACATTCCAGCAATTAGTTGGGCAAACAGTGAGGTCAAATGTTTTTTAAATTTTTATTCACTGCTTCACATCTCAAACACTCATTATGGAGAGAAGAGAGAAAATCTTGTTCTCTCCTTCTCCCCCCAGACAAACAAAAAGCAAGCTAAGAAGTTCTCTTACTCCACAGATAAGCAGACTTTGCTCAAACTCACCTGGTGTTTACATTAACCTGGGTGGAGGCAAAGTCAAAGAGTCACGGTGCATGAAACAAGCCTTGGCATAGGCACAGATTTAAGCAAACAGAAAAGGTAGTAGCCTGCCAGTAGCCATCCTGTCCACTGGGGAATCATGACAGGTACATGACAGTGATGATTTAAAGGAAGGGTTGCTGTCAAACAACGTCTATAAAAATAAACATAGAAATACAGCTTACAAATGCTAAGCTTAAATTAATTCAGTATTTAAGGTATTTCTTTTCTACATTCATTCAACTTAGCCTCCAACCCAGAATTCCCACCCCTATTTGTATTTCCATACGTAACACTTAACTGTTTAAGAGATTTTGCTACTTTGACATTTGCACTGCAATCTGCTGCAGTTCATTAACAGGAATTAAGCTATTAGAACGGCTCACATGAAGTCTGGCAAAAACAGCACCTCTTTCTGTGATCTCCCCAAGAAGTTACCACAAATATGGTTTAACAACTTTTAGAAACTTAGGGATATTACTATTTGAAACTACTGCACAGATACAACACTGAAGAGAGACCATGAGGTATCGTGGTTTGTCAGTTACATAATTATCAAATAGAATGGACACACATTTAATTGAGAAGCAGCTTTGGAAGCTCAGCAATTTTGTCTAAAGCCTGTTCCATGCTAAGAACAAGAAACAAGCAGCTTAGGAAAGAAAAAAAATACATGCACATAAGGAACTAGTCATTTTTCCATTCCACATCTAAACCCCCCTTGCTCTCCTCTGTGTCCATATTTAGCTCACGTCTCTATGCTCTTGAGCTCAACTGAACATCTTTAAAAAAAGCAATGGAAAGTTCTCTACTGTTACACACAGAGAAATATGAGCTTTTGCTAGGATAAATCCCTCATCAGCATGCCTTACATATCTATGTAAAAGGGCACCTTATTATTACTTAACGAACTCCTCAATCACTACTTGGGAAAGTTCGTTACAGTAAATGGACTTCAACCAATCATCTATCTATCCCACTGCTGTTATTAAAATATTAAGAGTCTGAAAATATATTACCACCCCTTCTTACTCTTATGCTCCACTTTGTACAAAGACTATCAAGACTAGGTTCCAACTATAAACACATGCATTAGCTAAGTCGGCTAAGTTCAGTTTTACATATTTCAGCAAAGCAATGTGTTCACAGCAGAAGCCTGAAAATTCGCATTTTAACCTGAATTCTGCAGAAATAAACACAATTTGACTTCAACTGTGCCAGAAGCATGAAGAATTTTCATTTGCACAATTTGGATAGTGGGTATCCACACCTATCAAGTTATCTGACACCTTACATGAAATTATGTACAGATACTGAAGACCAGTACAACAATCATTCTAAGTAGGAGGCCTTCTTGTTAATCACTATTTTTAACTGCATGTGTGCTTCCAACCATAAGCATGAGCAGCAAGAGCCACAAGCAGAAGCAACATGTATTATTTAAAAAACACATGTTCTTAACCTGGAGTAATAAAGCAATATTAAAACTCAAAAGTTGAGCATTTAGATTTTTCCTCTTTGCCCTACTCTTACGGAATGTACTAGGATGCTCGCTAAATTTGTCACTCCATACCTTTGTCAATTCATACCCTTGATAACTAATTTTACATAAAAGCTAAAAGGTTATTGACCCTCCTATGCTCAGCCATCATGATGTTGCTACCACGTTGTCTAAAGCAGATGGTGGAACTACCAATGTAGCTTACAAGTGGTTGTAAGACATCAGATTTTCACAAAGTTCATGTTTAAGAAGTATTTCAAAAACAAATAAGAATTTCTAGGTAATTTGCTGTCGCATGCAGGAAGTACCCTATTTAAGACATCTTCAAAATCTTGCGCTTAGGGTATTCAAGGAAGTTGCTGAAATAACTATGAGCCTCAGATTTTTTTTCTAAATCAAGTTTTCTACCTTGTGGCCCTATTCCAAATCAGAACACAGTCAGGCATGCAGAGGGGCTGCTCTCCAGCCTCTCCTAAAGCTCAAGATACTCATTAACCTAAAGGAGAAAAAGGATGTAGCAAAAAATAAGAAGAGGAGATGGAAAGAAAAAAGACACCAGAACTCTCAGAAATATGGTGGAAAATATCAGAAATAACCATAATATCATAAAATATTATCTGAATAAAAAGGAAATAAATGAAGCCAAGAGGGAGGAAAAAAAAAATAAAACACTCAAGCAAACTTTACACATATTCCACTTCATTATCTCCCAATCCAATACCTTCTCAGCTGAATGGCCATGAAAAATAAGATCATTCTTTTAAACTGTCTCACTGTATTTCCAGATAGATGTAGATGCAGAGTAAGTCCCTCAGCCCAAATACGGGTCAAGGCATGGCAAAAGAAGGGAGGAGGACCTTAAATATAATGACATTTTAAAGTTCAGAAGCTACTAAACGTAAGGAAGGAAAATATAAAAAGATCCCAGAATACACTGCCATGTATGAATCAGCAAACTAGTCATGAAGCCTTCACAAATGTCCATGTCACACATTTTACTTAAATATAATTCAGAGGAAAAGGTGTAACTATTTAAAGAACTCATGAACCATACACCACGCAGACAATCTGTATTATAACAGACCTAACCAATTCAGTTTTCTGAAAAATCACAGCAGTAAAATAAAAACATTATAAGATTAGCTAAATTATGAAGATTACACACAACAGAGTTAGCATTTCTGAACTGCAGGATTCACGGTTAGTCAAACCACCTATGGAACTTACACAATGTAAAATTAGATGGTGTTAATTACTCTGTCAGAAAAAAAGAGAAAATTAACAAAACCACAAGAATACCCCAACAAATAAGCAAAACAAAAAAGCAACCACAGAATATGCAGAAAGAAGGAATTCATGGAAGAGTTTTAACAGGTTTAAACTGCTCCAGACATCTCCATCAGGTCCTATGCTGAAAAGCATTACGCAGCCAGGGAACTTTCCACTAATGCTATTCAATACTGAGAGAAAATAAATAATTAAATAAATAGTCTACCTGCCATTGTTATTCACCTGATGTTTTATTTCACTGCCCTAGGGGGATCTCCTTCCAAATGTCTCTGACTCTCTTATTTTCACACAAAAGGAAGTTAATAAATTTGAGCCATAAAATCCATATTGCCTTACAGAATCCCATGAGGAGGTCAAGATGGCAGATCTGATACAGGCAGTGGGCAGCGGAGGCAAGCTGGACTGCCTGCAGAATTGCAAAAAAACAACCAAGGGAAGACCAAAACGGCGACTTGCCTATGATGGTTCTGCCTTTTACAAATCATCTGAATTGCGGGTATTAATAAAATATTATTGAGGTAAATAACCATAAGTGATTCTCCCATTAATATTTTCAAATATAATCCATAGTATGAGAAACATTATTTCAGAGAAAAGGGTATCTCCTGGTGACAGTAATGTTGCTGTGGAGCTCAGCCTAATCCTTTATGACAGTACATGAGATGCAAATTACTCTACAGTGGCACTAAATTAAACATGCAGATTAGTTTAAAAGTTTTTATTAGACAAATGTGATCCATGGCCACATAATTTATTATTCTTCAAACATTATAAATTAACAAAAATGGCATGCAATAAACATCTGTGGCCACAATTTCAATCTTCTTCGGCTCTAAGGAAAGCAGAAAATTAAAAAGTTTGTGCCCAAATTCATAACATTTGACAGAAAAACATTACACTGACAGAAGAATGACTAATGCCCACATAGCAATTTTCCTTACAATACAAATATTTTACCATTATTGATAACCTACAGCATGTGTTGCAAACTGTATATTACTTTACCCAGCCCCCAGTCCTGGTTTGTATGTTCTCTTTTCTGTAGGATTGCTGGCAAAAGAGAATTTTGGTTTACAGTATGGTTTTACTACATAACTACATTTTATTTCATCAGAAGTGCCCTTTACCTCTTGACCTTATATTTCAAGTTTAGGAACTGAAGTTGAATTCTACACAAAAAAAGGAGAGCAATAAGTCACTCCATAAATCTCTCCTGTGACTAAAATTAAAAGACATTTTAAATCATTTGTCTTATTAAAAGCATGATTTAGCCAAGCCAAAGTGCAGAGAGAAAAATTCAACCAACTTGCTATTTTATCTACTATTAGTTATACAAACTAACTTAGAGTACTTCCTTACTCTAAAGAACTCTATCTGGGCACATACTGAAATGTAAGAAATTCGACTTAAAACACAAGAAAAAAATTGTTTAGCATGAGGTATTTAACCACTGGAACAAGTCACCCAGAGAGAACATGAAGTCTCTGGCTTTGGAGATACTCAAAATCCAACAGGACAGTGTCCCAAGGAACCTGTCCTAGCTGCCCCTGCTGTGAACAAAGAAGTTGAACTACTTGATCACCAGAGCTCCCTTTCAACCTCAGTCATCCCAAAACTCCATTTTTTTTAAATCTCTACTTCTGCCAAAGAAGACAACAGAAGAAAGGTTCAGGAAAAAATAAAACAAGAAATATTCAGACAGCACCTGACACCTGCAAACCTTTCTTAAAGACATCATCTCTCTTTTATCGTTACCTTTACAGCCTACATGAAAAGACTAAATAATTTGTACAACTTGGACATCAATGTTTCCTTGGACACAACTCCGCAAAAAAAATTTATCTACTTCAAGTAAGTAACTGCAAAGTAAACACTGTGGAACACAGCATTAAGTAACTCAAGAATTACTTCTCACAATTCTATTTGCAAATGACCATAACTGACTGAAGTGGTAAGTCAAACTGTACTACTGATGACTGCTCCTGCTCAGATCAATTTCCCCCGAAAAGTCATGGGACTTCTTAAACGACCATTTCTACAGTACTGAAGTCCTTCCTGAGGAGACACCGAGGGAAGCCTCCAGCTTCACTTCCTGATACTAGCTCGTATCTTAACGTAAGGGAACAAGCATAAAGACTATTAGCAGAATCTAAAATTATTTTCTTGCCCAGACAAGTGTTTGAGTGAACACGTTACCATAATCTTTAAAGATTCTAAACTCATATCAAACTGCCTGGGAAAGAATCAAACAGTTCTGCCCCTCCTCATGCAAAAAAAATGGGGTATCACATGAAGTTCTCACACAACAGGTTCAAATCCAAACAGAAGAATGACTTATTCACACAACACAGTAAATATGGTGCCTACTGCCAGAAACAAGGGCAGATGCAATATTCATACACAACTCAAAACGGTTTAAAAATTATGTATAGCCATAGAATAAAAACTTATACAAAACATTATCCCCACTGAGAGACTGGGAGAGGCGACCTAAGGCTTAACCCTATATGCCTGCCTAGAAAGAAAGCACAAGAATAAAGCACTGACTGTCAAATACTGCTTATCTGTGGAGACAAGCAGAACTTGAAATGATAGTCCTGTCACATACCAGGATTCCAGAGCTTTAAACTTCAAGAGAGAACAGCAGATTAGTCCAGTATGGCTGTTTCTGTGAAGGATATTCTTTGAAAGAAACTAAGACTCTTGAGCCAGCACATCACTTTTCCAAAAGAGAGGTGAAACAGCAGTTTGAGATTGTGATAGCACCTGTAAAATATTTAGCTCTCTAATGCCACCTGAGAAAATTATTTGCTTCCCCACTTTTCGTAGCTATTTTTTAAAAACATCCAAAGAAACAAAGGTGGACGAAAGAAAGATCTTTTCCATCATTATCATAATTAAAGCAGGATCGACTGTTTTATTCAGCTCACAAAAGGCTTCCAATGACTTACAAATGACTACTAATACAAATCCAGAGAAAGTAACATGCAATTTCAGGCAAAAAAGATACAGTAGTTAAGTGGTTCAAACATATATTAGGACATGGGGGGGACGACGGGACATACACACAAACAAAACCCTACCCAAACACACAAAAAGACCAAAGAACCCCACAACCTTCAATACTTCAAGTCACTGTCAGTCACACAGCTCTCTACTCCAGAAAACAATCATGAAGAGCATACCACTAAATACAGTTCAGGGCTAGAGAGAATGTTATATGCACAGGCAGAGAAGAACAGTACCCATAATGTATCTCACAATCTGTAATCCAGAATGCATATCAACACAAATTTCTGGGAACATGGGCTTTTGAAAGCTATTAGAGAAAACCCTGCCATCTTCCTCTAACCTAGCAACATAAGCAGGAATCCCAGCTAATCATAACTATGCATAGCTGGACACATGCTAATATAACTGTATCCTAGAACACTTAATCTTTTCAGTAATTTTCCCCTCCGTGAATAGTACCAAAAGAAAAAAAAAAAAAAAAAAGGCAACTGAATAAACCAGAAAGTACTGATTATTTGTACAGGGAATCCAAATGACCTTCCCTTCCTAAAGGTCATCCAGCATTTTCTATACAAGATGAAAATTCCTTTTCTTTATCGTAGCTCCTTATGAGAACTAATCTCATTACTAATTTCTTCAGGCTGACACTGCAGTTATGGTGAAATTTCCTCTCAAAACCAGATTCTAGCAAGACTGTAACCCTCTTGAAATTATGCAGACTCACTTATTTGGTGAGGCTACAGCTTCAAAACGCTTCCTATATTCCCAAAACATCACATCCTTCATATTTGCAATCTTATTTTTAAAAGAAAGAGTATGGTCCATGCTGAAAGAAGAGGAAATTCAACAAGCAAAACATAAAGCAACCTCAAGCAATCTCGCAACAGCACACAGTTTTTCCTATGAAGAGTTTTTACCTACTTGGGTAGGGTGAAACAGCTACCCAAAACCTGGTTAAACCTTGAAAATGACAACATATTTGAAGAGAGATCTTACTCAGCGCACTCCTCCGCTACAATTCTGTTCAGCCACAATAGGCCAGATAAAGTCAATATTCTGTGATCAGAACTGAATACTATGTTGACAGACTCAGCAATACCAGTCAAGTATGGATTCATGCATGAATAACCAAGTCATGCTTCCAAGCTTCATGAAGAAAACAAAACAAACAGACAAATCACAAATAAACCCAGGACTTCGTATTTTTCATTCAAAATATAAAACCAAAGTGCCTGGCATCCAACATGTCTATGAGTCACTGGAAATTTTTCTCTGAGGAAAACACTGACATTCCTCAGCAACGCTGGACTTCGAACACATACCCATTAACTTTCAGCAACAATAAGAAACACTAAATACTTTCCAGGTATCTGAGAGAACTTCATCCCTTATAAGAGAGATATTTAGGCACCTCACAAATAAAAAGCCCTCCTGCAATTCCACCTCACCTAATTACAGAAAAACAAATGTGTCTCCTCTCATTCTGACACTGCATCTGCAGAGATGAGACTGCTCTGAGTCTTGTAGACTTTATCTTGCAGTAAAAAACATTCAATGCTGAAACCAGACAGAGGGAGTCTGGATTAAACAGATGGTACCCTATTTAGAACAGTTTCACTGTTAATAACATGATAATGGCACTCCCCCTGGAACTCTTCTCATGCATTCCCAGTATGCCTATAAAAAAAAACCAAACCCTGAAATCTAGAAGCTCTAATATCAGGGTATTAAAAAAAATTAAAAAAGAAAAATAAAGGGCAAAACAACCTATCCTAAAATTCAGCCAGCATAATCTGTAGTGTTTATTCTTGCTCTTATTAAGAGCATCAGAAATTAAGATAACAGAGTTTGTATTCTGCTATAAAGAAACAGCACTACCGATTCATCAACAATTGAGGAATAATTTCAGCTTTTTTAAGTCACTGAGTCGCTAACTTTGAACAGCTTCTTTTCAGATGAAAGGGTCTGTGTGCTTAACCTTGAGGAAGACAAAAAATAACCGAACTATCCCGATACCAAAGCACTTCACAACTACATAAGGACAGCATTCAAAATGCCGAGCTCCCCAGAGACAGGTGCTGAATGGAACCAAGTGACCTTCTCATTCAAGAAGCAGCCGTCAAGAAAATTCTTAACTTCCACTTACCTTTCAGCGCAGTTCCCGGATCTCAGGATTCTCCGCTTCTCCTACGGAAACAAAGAGCGATGCTCTTTTAAGATGTATCCCCAGAAAACCACGAGTCTGCTCCTGATGCCAGTGGGGCTTGCGAGCACCTCCGATTTCCCTACAACTTCTCCCCGTGACCAGGCGCGCCCCGAGGGCGGGCAGGCAGCGGGAGGGCACTGCCCCGGGCCCCGCGGTAGCTCCGCCGCCCTCCGCGGTCACGGCAGGGTGCGAAGCGGGCCCGGGGCTTACGTAACCGCCGGGCGCGGGTATGCTGTCCCCGCCGCCTGAGGGGAGAAGGAGGGGAAAGGGGAGGCCGAGCGCGGCGCCCCGGCGAGCGGCGACAGAGGGAGATGAGGGCGGACGGAAACGGCGGCTCGCGGCCCCGCACGCACAGGGGCTTCTGTCCCTGCTTGCGACCGGCGGGCAGCGGCAACACGCGAAGAGCAAGCGAGGCAAAGGGGAGCGCTGGTGCCGCCCCAGGCCGCGCCGCCAACGCCACCCCCAACGGCACCGGCACCCACTCCCTCACCCTCTTATTCTTCCCTTTCTTCTCCTCCTCCTCCGCCACCACCGCCAACCCCGCGTCAACAATGCACCCGCCCATTGGGCCGCTCCCGCCCCCAACAAACCCCGCAGTGATCGGCCGCTCTCTCCCCCATGTCTGTGTCCCTCCCCCTGTCGCCCGGCTCCTGGGCACCGCTGTAGTGCGGGACCTGCCTCGTTGAGCCGCGACGGAGCGCTGCCAGCAGCAGAGCCGAGCGCGACGGCTGCGCCGCTTCCACCCTCACACGGGAGGAACCGGAACGCAACCCACCCGGAACCCTCCTGGCTGGCTACGCTTCCTGCAGCGGCCGGTCCTGTCGCCGGGTTCCGCTTCCGGGTGACGGCTGTGTTCTGAAGGAGAGTCACGGAGCGGAGCGGTACCGAGGGCCCGGCGGTGAGAGGGGAAGGGGGCGGGCCCGCGCCTCGGACCCGCTCGGGAGCGTGCGTGAGCCGGAGGGGAAGGGCTGGCGGCAGCAATGTCCGCTGCCCCGGGCTGTGCCCCCGAGCCGGAGCGGCTTCGCGCAGCCGCCGTGGCGCTTCCCGGGCACCGTTAGACGGGCGCCCGCTCCGCCCGGGATACCGCGCCTCGGTGCCAGCACCGTGCGCGCCCGCCCCGCCGCGCCCCATCCCATCTTGGGGCGCTCTTTTGGCCCCGGGGGTGTTGGCGGGGGGGAGCCTGGCCCGTGCTGCAGTGCAGCCTGTACCCGCTGGTGCACCTCCCCGTGTGGCAAGGGCACTGCTGGCAGGTGGAGTCTGGCGTTCAATGTGGTGGGAGCTTCATAGAGAGCTTCTCGGGTAATGTCTGCGTTAGAGCTCGTCTTCAGATCTCCTTCTGCAAGAGAATCCTCGCTATTTGTCTCCGTCGATTGGTGTCTTCAAGACTTACAGGCTTTAAAGCTGTGTTCTCTGCACCATTACATTCCAATCAGTTCTTGTAAAAATTAAGGACCATTGAATCTGTTCTTTGCTACGAAGTATGTGTTAAAATGGCAAAGAAAAAGACTCAGAGTCTCAGGTGCTTTGTGAAAATAGACTTCAAAGCCATTATTTTCTTACAGTCCTTCATGATCACACTGAAAATGTTTTCCTTCCCATCTGCCTTGATCGCATTTTTAATAAGAACCTTAATATTTTCATAGTTCTCTCAAAGGTATACCTAAATAAAGCATGTACTTCCTAGCCTCATGAAATACCTGGTAAGGTGCATCTCCTTGCCCTTTATTGCCACAGATGTTTGACTAAATTGGAGGCAACAGGAGGTGAGGAGACAAGTCTTTATTTTTCTTACGTTTTTCTTCAGAGCCTGGTCTGGTGATCATAGATAGCTCTGCCATACCTCTACTGGAAATTTCCACACTAAACTCTGAGCTTTTTGATGTACTGTAGAAAGTCTGCAACTTGATGTGCCCTGGTGTTGCTAAAAAGCATTCACAGACATTGGAAACAGTAATTCTTCTGACACTGTTTTCTGGCAAGGAAAATTTACAGAGCTGCTTCATCAATGTAGTGGTGGTGGTGACTTACAGCACAGTAATACTGAAGTCTGCAGTTTGCTTTATTGTGCTTAATCATAAACTGAAACGCAGCACAAAGTCTTTCAGGTCTCTATTCTACACTGCACTGTGTACAGTGCAGACGATGTTTCATCTGCAGTGTGAGTTGCTTTGGAATACTTCTTGTAATTTCCCTGGTTTTCCTGTATGGCATATTGTTCTTTACAGGTGTGTGAAAGTAATCTGATACTGTCCAAGAAATAAAAAATTCTTTTCTTGTAGGTATGGGGCATGGAAATGAACATGGCCATGGCCATGGCCACGGTCACAGCAAAATTGAACTCCCTGACTACAGGCAATGGAAGATAGAGGGTACTCCACTAGAGAAGGTCCAAGAACAGCTAGCTAAGCGGGGTCTTAGGGATCCATGGGCTCGGTAAGTGCAAGAGCCTCAGAATTTCAATGTCAGGTTGTAGTATCAACTGGACTGGGTCAGTGCAGATTATTCTTTACTAATAATACTGAAAATGTGTCTAGAATACAATAGTCAGCATTTCAGTTAAGTTTTTATTTAGTTTGTTGCCTGGAGGTCACACCTTGCACCACCTTTACCAGTCTCATTTTGCAAGGCACCCTTGCACTTTGTGATCTTTCATGATGATACACACACAATGACCTCCTCCACCAAAACATCTAAGTAGCATTAGGTTGCACGCATGAGTAAGTCTGTGCCTTCTCAGCAAAGAAGTTGTGTGCTCAGATCTTGTGGAAGTTGTCTGTATTTCTGTGGGATGCAGGCAGTGTTAGCTTTTTTCGTTCTTTTCTTCCTTTGCTTCAGGCAAAATTGTTCTCAGCAAGCAATAGGCTTATTCACATTTTTTTAAAAATCAACAGTTTAACATCATATATCTAGTGTAAATTAGCCTGACTTAGTGCACTGACCTCCAAGTTCACAAAGTGCTGCAAAACAACAAAATGGAAAAGAGCTTGTGTAATATTTGTTGCCCCTCCTAGATAAAAAAAATTAATGCTTCTCAGGTAAAAGAAGGGAATTTAACCAATTATGTGAAGAGCTGAAGCAAGGAACAAAGTCAGACTCTCAAAGCATGAGGTGATTCTTCCTGAACTTTTCAAATTCTATGTAAAGTAATATTCCAGTTCCATAGGACAACAATTGTGCAAATCTTCCTTAAAGGAGAAATTCAAGTATGAAGTTATTTACTTCAGTAATCTGGAAGAACATTGCATTATTAGTATCTTGCACTAGAAGTCTTGAAAATGTAACCCTCTGTAGGACTCCCTTTTTTGTTATATTAAATTCCTTTTAACAAGGGATCAGCTTTCCACCTTTGTAGCAAATGCATATTAATGGACATATTCAATACAGAATAAACTGTATGAAAGATGTCATATTTGGAAAGCTAACCCTGTAATTAGTACCCTGTATTAGCATCTAGAAGATATTTTCCATGCCAAAAAGCCTTCGATCCCAAGTCACAGAAGCCATCTGCACAAGGGGTTATTTATGAACATAAATATTTGGCCCCTGTTTAAAAAAATCCGTATCTTCTCCTGAAATGATGGTTCTGACTTTATTGCTTGGTTTTGTGCAAATGTTTTTTTCCGTTTCTTAAGGACTTTGACTCCTTAAGAGATACAAACTGTGTTCATCTCTATAGATTACACTGGCTGTGCTACACGTAAATACTTAAGAGTCAACTATAGTAGTGACCAACATTTCAGTAACTATAGGTTGAAAACAGTAAGGCAAAACAGTGTAAGGTTCAAATATTTTGTAGTTTAGTAGTCAAACACACTTTTTTAAAAAAAGTTTTAGTAGGCTTTTCTGATACCGGTATAATTCAGTGTTGTACTGTAAAACAGAAAGTGACTTCCCATTAGGGTAAGTTTTCTATGCCTGGAAAAAAATATTCCCTTTTAAGGTTTAACTATGCTAGATACCATCTAGTGACTAACCTTTGCAGTCATTCTATCCCATGCCTGTGCTAGCAGGTTCTCGTTTTGGTTTTGTTTTAAACAGGACTAAAAAGAGAAGATAATTATGGGAAGCTTACTACAGTTATGTTGTTTGCTGGCATTACTTGTGTCTCAAATTATATGCATAAAAGGTTTGAGTTAATATCATGTATTTTACATGTGGTGACTCCTGTTACTTAAATGATATTTAAGTGATAGAAATGTTACAGTCTCAGTGTGTATCTAGCTGAAATACCTTAATATATCTTAATCTTTTTTTTTTTCCCCCTGAACAAAGATATTTGTGTTAATGTTTATCACAATGGCTCCACTGATCTTGCTCTTTTGATTTCATATTTCTTTTAGTAATGAAGCCTGGAGATACATGGGTGGCTTTGCAAAACCTGTCACCTTAACAGAAGTCTTTACTAGAGGACTTAAGTGGGGATTTGCAGCCTTCGTCATCGCTCTTGGCATTGAATATACTCTGTTTCCTCCAAAGAAGAATGGAGGCCATCACTGAAAATCAAATATGACAATTTAATTAGCTGAAACATATATAAGCATGCTTCTCATACTGTACTTACATTATGCAAATTAAAAGACTATCACAGCCAAAAACATGTTTCTTCAATTTTATTATACTTTTGTGGAAGGATCAAAAAACATAACTGGAGCAATTTACGTAACTTCAGTCAGGGGAAAAAAGCCCAAGATATACATATGCTTTTGGGTTTTCTGTACCATCCTTTAAAGAACAGAGCAAACTATCAGGCCAGCTCTTCCAAACCCTGCCAATGTTCTATTAAATGAAATTGAGAAGCCTGTTGCTATTTAGAGGAAAAAGTACTATGTTAATTACAGGTTTAATAATGATTATTTGCTAATAAGTGGTAATGAATGACTTGTCATTTCTTAAAAGTATAATTTGTTACTATTAACTCCTATGCCTCTAAATAAAAAGAACCATTAACTTCATGCTGTAAAAAGTACCTGAAACTAATTTTATATATATAAAAATTCTAAAGCTTATACTTAATCCTGTTGAAGAATTGGCAGACACTATGCACCAAAAAAATCTGCTATATAATATCCAAAAAATATTGCTGCCACAATGCCACATTTACAAAGCAGAGTAGAATGTAGTAGTAATTTGTTTCACATTTTCTATTTTTTCCCTTAAATTATCTAGCAGCTTTTGGAGTTCTTTAAAAATGCCTGGGATGAGAACTATAGTAGAAAAGGGCCTGTTTACAGTGTATGTCCCCTGCAACACTAGGAATTAGAATTGGCTAAATATCCTATTGTAAATGTTGTTATGCCATTAGTAACATAAGCTAAGAAGGGTGTACTATGTATTTTTTTCAATCCCAACAGCAGGCTCTCAGTGTCACTAAAACAGAAAAGCAAAATTAGACAACCAGGTGAGAAACTAAATGTCAGTACTCAATTACATAGTGTACTTCCATGGTGAAGAAACTGTAGTTATGTCACAATTGCAGGTTTACACACTACTTTAAAGTCCTACCAAACATAGCTAGAGTATGAGGGGGGGGGTGTCATATATATAATCTTGCTCAGGAAGGCTTCCTGTGAATATATAACAGGGCTTTATTTTTAGAGCCAATCAACATCTGTTACTGTGGGATTGCAGCTGCCCTGTTCAGTGGAATTTGTCACATCTGACATTGCTCAAGGCACTGTTCGTAGGGCAAACATTTGTTCTACTGAACTTTTCTTACCTAATTCTTTCTCAAGTATCCCTATCCAGTTGCATCATTCAATGGGAAAAAAAAAAAATCAAGAACCTACAGGTTAAGGTCCATTGCACAAAAAATTTGTCCCTTAGGCAGTCCCACCCAGGATACACATTTTCAAAGGCTGGCATTCACTCCTTGTTTTCTGTCTGAGTCCAAGCCTAAACAAGATAACTGAATTTTAGATAGTTGTTCAGAAAAACAGATGTGAAGGATATGTGCTACTCACTTCAGCTGCTCTTTATAATTTGAATGTGGCGTGCAGTACTTGCATGCTGACTCTGGCTGCTCCCACACCCCAACTGTTTCAGCTGTTGCAGAAGCTTAAGACTTTAAAAAAAATAGAAAACCTTTAAGCTGTAGTTGTTCCCATTTAGTTTCCTGTTCTGAAGAGATATTCATTATTGTGTTTTCAACACAATAGCAGGTGAACACAGATAGGAAGTTACTGTAATCATATTTTCAGCTTACAGAACCTTAGCATGTTGCTTAGCTTATTTAGACCAGTTTGGCTGCATTCCTCGTAATTTTTGAAAACAAGATCATCCTATCAAGACTACTGTATATGAAGAAAGTTAAGATGATCAAAATCTTACATCTTTTAATTTCAGCTACAATTTCCAAAAAATTTACATGCAAGCAAGTAAACTCAATTTCCACAGATGCTCTGAACATTTTCCTTCTGTAAGGAAGATCATAAGAATAAGCCTTATCAGCATTCTATATAAGCAAATACATCAGGCATATTCATAGTAAAACAGATTAGTTCAGGTAAAATTAATTAATTTATTAATAAAGGTGGTTATCATTCATTAGTTCAATAGCCAGACAGCAACCACTGCTCTAAGCAACCTTAATTTATGATATATTATGCCAATATTGTAGAATATAAATATGTCACATTATTATACATATGATACTGAAAAATTTTTACTTCACAGGTATTTTATCACTAATCCTGCCTGGGGATGGAGTATTTCCTGTGTATTAAAATAATAGTACCAAATCTGTCTTCACTGTAACTATGGTAATTACTATCTTTACATTAAAAAAAGCCTTTCTACCAGCACAGATACTTTACAGTGCAAAGAACAGGGTCACAAACAGCAGTGGCACCTGCAGGTGAGGAACATATATGACTGTAACACCACAATCAGGAAGTTCTTTCTGTATTTTAAGTTCTGAAAAACAACTGATGGTGCTTCATTTTCTAAAATGCAGGTAGAAATCCCATCTCCTCTGGTAGTCAAAGACCTGTTTCTGTTCACCTGCAAAGATACTTGTGATTTATCCATTGGTTTTGCTAATGATACCTTTAATACTTACATCATTACCATAATCTTCCAAATTTGTATATTACAGAGAAGTGGCTACATTATTCCAATACAGTAGTGACTACTTTGCAGTATAAACTGGATGTCTCTGGAACTCCTATTTCAGGGTTTAACCATTCTCATCATGAGGCAGTTGCAGTTTAAATAGCATAACTGTGTGCATTTGGTATTTATCTGCCTTCAAATCTCTCCTGAAAACCTTCCTACAAAAATCTTTGTTGAGCTTTCAAACTACAAGCTTCTATCCCACAATTACATCTTCGCCAGATCAGCATTTATTAGCTAAGACTATTTACATCAATGCATGTGCATTTTCTTCATGCAGCTAGGAGTGTACACATGAAGGGGTTTCACACAGAACATACTCAGGACTCACGCTTGTCTTCCAGTTAAGTTTACTGATTTCATCTTGGGTATCAAAACATCTATGAGTAGGTCATGTATGACAGGGAACTCATTTTACAGGTGCTCTATACATTCGTTATTATCTGTAAGCCAAATGGAAATCTGAAAATCTGGAAGTTAGATAATACTTTTACCATTGTTCCAATGGAAAAGAAAAACCCTTTAAAACAGTCTCTTTCCTCAGTGACTTAGCCTTTTAATAATAATGAAAGCAACGCCAACACGTAACAAGAAAAACTAGTGACACCATTTATATACACACATGGAATACACTCACCTGTACCATACCAAGTCTGATTTTGAAATATATAGCATAAAAGTTCATATTTTAAGAGGCATTATTAAAATCCTTTTTGTTTTATGTAACTAGACAAAATTAAATAGATCAAACCTTTTATGAAGGCGTATCAAGACTGGCATGTTCAAACCAGAGATTTATAAGCAACGCTTATATCAAAACATATAGCATCATCTCTTCCCAATCACATCTAACTTTACTGGTATACTCTATGTTTTACATTTTATTTGTTTACAGTTTCAGTTTACATGAGAACTTACAAATGAAGACAATGTAGTACTTGAGCTCTGAAACGGGAAGAATGAAAATGCTAGTATACAATTCATAAACACTGCCTATAAAATTAATGAAAACTGTGTAATGTGCATATAAAATTTAGACGAATTAAGGAGTAAGTGAAGAAGTAAACAAGAGAGTATACTGATTGCGTAAGGAGTGGCTGTGTTAAATTGGTACATCATTCATTCAATCACCTATTCAGGTTGCGCAAAGAAGTGATAAATGCTCCATCCCTGGCAGTGCTCTAGGCCAGGCTAGACATGGGTGACATGGTTTAGTGTGAGGTGTCCCTGCCCATGTCACGGGGTTGGAACTGGATGATCTTAAAGTCCAACCCAAACCATTCTATGATTTTGGGGGAAAACAAAACTAACCAACCAACCAACCAGAATTTTCCATAAGCCTGCAGCTGTACCATCTCCTTCTATTAGACTTTACAAGTCTTCAACATGTTTGTATAAAATAGATCCAAGGAGAAAGTGTACATAGTGATCCACAGTAGGTATCTCGTTTCCTTCTGAATCATCACCTATCCAATGCTACATCTTAATAGCAAGGATAGTGCGATACCCTTCAATGACTAGTATTAAAGTGAGAGCCTGACCACACAATTTCAGTAAGAATTCAGCTTTTTTTTTTTTAGAACAAAAAGCAGTCACTTAGCACATGATCAAATCCAAGTGTAGGTGATTACTTTCTGCCCATTTTCCCTGCAGTTCCAAGGACATGGTTTGCACAAGTGTGCAATCCCACAGTACTGCAATTCCACTGCTCTATTTTTAGCAGCACAAAAAAAAAAGTAAAATATTGTTTTGTAAATGCTTTCAAACCTACTGAGCTGGAAGTTATCTAATTTCACCACATAGGGAGGTGACTTTTGTCTGTTTCTGCAGATAAAAGAGTCCACAAGTTCAGATTTTAAGCCTTTAAGAGAGCAACTCCAGTCACAATACTAGCATACCAGACTAAGTCACTTCATGCAAATTGCTGGTTTATCCCAAAGGGCACCACAATACCCAGTTAACAGGGATAAGGCATTACTTACAACTTACTGAAAATATAAATGGGAAGCACACAACTTTCCCGCACCTGTACACTATTATCCTCACTATGAACGAACTCAGATCATGAACCAAGTAAGCGCTTTTCTGTTTATAAACTCTGGCGAAAACACATATCCACACTTACCCCAACTGCTCTCTGGAAACCCGTCTGTTACTATGGATAACTACTGGAGCCAGTAAAAAAGCTTTCGTCTTCCCTCATGCTAGCAGCCATATAAAAAGCCTAATCTCATAAACGTCTATACACACACTGAGCTCCCGACCACACCACTGCCAAGCCGCTCTCCTCACAGACACTAGGAAGCCATTTCCTGCGACTACGGCACCGAAACCCGAAGGCGCCGCGCTCGCGCGGTGTAACACATCTCTCCCGTCAATCTTGTGCTCCGCCGCCATATTGACCGGGGAGGCTTGCCTTCTCTGACTTCTATATGCCGAGGTAGACTATAAATCAGAACCGAAAGCATAATCCCTAACGGCCGGAGTCACGATGACTTTCTGAGGGTTAGTGAACGTGGCTCGGTAGATGTATAATGATCGGTGGCTAAAGCCACTCCCCTTATCCCTTGGCGAGACCTCTGCCTTAAGCAGCGTTGCCGCCTACTCCCCGAGGCGGCTAATGTCTCTCCAGCAGCCGAAGAGGTACGAGTTAAAAATTCCCTTCCTCTCGATAGGGGGACAAGTGAAAGCAAAAACCACTGCTGGTGCTGAAGGAGACTGTTGGTTGTTCTCCCGGCACCGCCCCCTCCCTTGTAGCCCTGTGCCAATGCCGGACCTGCTCTGCTGCTATAGAAGAAACTTTCCCGGCGCGTCTGGGTGCGTTATATATTCCCCCTTTCTTTCCCTCACACTAACATGCGCCCCCAATATGTCCTAACACAGCGTAGTTCGGAATCGAGTGGTTTTTTTCTAGTCCCCGTTCGCAGCGGGAGCGGGCTTAGCCGGGTGCGGAGAGACGGCGCCTGACGGCCCTCGCAAGGCGACGCTGCTGGTCCGCCTCAGCCATTTTGGATTGCGGAGCAGAGTTTTCTCTCGCGTTGTTTTTAACAAGTGTGATAGAAGTTTGCGTGGAACTGTCTGGTTTGTTTGTTTGGTATTGTTTGTATGGTGGTTTTTTTTTTTTTTCATGTGAAAGTACCGTACGGGAAAACGAATTTTAGTTTGCTTGGGTTTTTTTTTTTGATGAGGAAGACTGGGGAGTTAAACTAGTGCGTCTCTAAATAGAAGTCAGTGTGGTCACTACTTGTCTATGCTGAGATCAAAATATTTAAGCCTAATACAGAAATGAGAGGATTACTGCAGGATTTCCCTGTTTTTCCCGAAGTAACTCTTACGAAATTCTTTTATAGAGAAATGTGGTAGTTGTGGAGCATGCTCCAAACAATTCAACACTTTGAAAAATGCCAGATGATAGGGACTCAAAATGCAGTCACCTTTGTGTCACTGCAGCACCTCTACGTTTTCACAGAAATCAGAAGACTGAAGTACAGCTACTGCCTCCTGTAGCAAAGTTAGCTCCTGGCAAGGGGCTTCCACATGAGCTCATACTGTTAAAACAAGGACAATTACCAGATCGGAACCACGCCTACAAATGTTATATCCTGGTTTTGTTGCTGCAGGAATACACGGGAAATTCTCAAGGAACAAATGCTGCTAGAAATTACAGACTCATTGGCAGACCATATTTAGAGTGTGAAATGTTTTCCTGCTTTTCTTGGAAAGACCTTCTCTAATACTTCTCTGCCTTGGATCATCTCATTGGTATTTGTGTATTGCGCAGCATTTGTGTTGCTGTCATGAAAACAGCAAACAGTAATGCTGCTTGAGACTTGTACAAGCATACGGGTCTCCACTTGTTAGTATCAGCAGGAGGTTACTGAAGCCTTGTGTGGTTTCATGCCTGAAGCTTCAGTGTGGTGTTATTTCCTGCTCCTTGGGGAGGGAGGAGGAAATTTATCCCTGACTTTGGTTGTATTCTGTAAGGCCTGGGAGCAGTGTGAAATAGTAAAAAAAATAGGAGTATAATCAACTTTACTAGCTTCCCAGAAGCTAATGAACATACCGATGTCTGGTTTAGTGTGGAATGGAAATGATTCGTGGTCTAAGGAGGAAATAGGCTTGTTAATATTTTCGGGTGTTTACCTTAAAAGGTTTCTTCCTGTGAGCATTGTTTACAGTGTAAGATCCAGGCTCAAAAGTTAGTGCAAACTTAAAGGCGAATGCTTGTGGCAAAGGTGGTTTCTTGTGCATTATGTGAAAAATCAGTCAGCTTTAAAATCTTACATGCTGGAGAATGTCATACATGCCAGGAAAGTCTGAAAGTTTACTAAACCCAGAAGTTTGTATCTAAGTGCACTTTGTAACTATCTCAGCTGTTTTTTCTCCAAAGCCTTTTGTGGACAGGAGGACAGATGAGTCACCCCAGAGTCAGTGACTTCCTTGCCAGAGACCCTTAGACTATTTCCTGGAAGAGCTCTTCCCCTGTGAAGCTTTTTCCCTCAATGTGCCAGAGGTTTCCCTGGTTCTTTGAATACGGGAAGAATAGAGATTTTGTTGTTGCTGCTCCATGTATAGGCCTGCCCCCGGTTCATACTCACATGATCTTGCAGTAGCCTTTTACAGTGGTGGTTTTATTAGACTTCAGGTATTCAGAATGATTGTGGATTTCATATAAATCAAAAATGTAAATGAGAATGTGTAGTATTTTAGGGTTCTTTTTTCAACCCTCTTCCTGCTCCGTAAGCTTTACATTGAATTCTTTACTCAATACATGAAAGATTGAACTGGAGAGGAAAATCATGTGTTTTCTTGCAGCAAATTACATGACATGAGTACACAGATTATTGGTACTTTTTTATTTCCTCTTTACTCTCTTTCTGAGAAAAGTCAGGTGGATGTATAGAGTTACTTTTCATTTAAACAGCATTGGAATTAAAAAAATAAAAGGCTTGTAGATGAGTTTCTCTCATTCTTTTTGATGTACAGACACAGTATGTGACATCGTTGATTGTCACTTACAAAATTTGTAATGAAAGGCTGAAAATGCTTAAAAATGTTATCCAGCTGCTAGAGTCTTTTCGGTGTATTAGGCTTTGAAGTCAAATTGTTTTGGGTTTTTTTTGCCTTTCAGAATGGTTTAAACGAAACTATGCAGTATAGTGACTCAGCTGCTTGGAATTACTAAGATTTGTCTTCATACTGCTCATTTAATCTTTCCTCATGTAGGTAATGGAGATCAGAGAAGGTTAGGTAGAATTTCCGTAGTTGGTGGCAATGGAAATTGAGCAAAGCGCTGTCCTTATTACGTTAATCACAAGGGCGGGTTTTTTCCTAGGTTTGAATTTTAGTTTCTGTTTTCAATATGGTGAAACATGAATGTCACATGAAAAGCAGTCTGTGGCTTATCTATACCTTCAGAATTAGCCATTTTGCATGCATAAGGTTGATTTATTTCTTCGTGTGGTTCTTGAATCTTTTTGAACATGGGGGGTGTGTGGAACTAGCCATTAATTAAAACCCTACTAATTCATAGGAATCACTTTAAACGATACTAATAAGTAAGAAAATCCACACATTCCTGAACTAACTCATAACTTGTTAAAGTATTATATATTGTTAATACTTCTTTTATTTTGACTTAAAGCAAAGTGTGTGCATGATCTGAAGGGGGCCTGTAAGGTTACAGGGTAGGGACTCTGTTCGTTAGGGACAGTAGTGGTAGGACAAGGGGTAATGGGTTCAAGCTTAAACAGGGGAAGTTTAGATTAGATATAAGGAAGAAGTTCTTTACTGTGAGGGTGGTGAGGCACTGGAATGGGTTGCCCAGGGAAGCTGTGAATGCTCCATCCCTGGCAGTGTTTAAGTCCAGGCTGGACAGAGCCTTGGGTGGCATGGTTTAGTGTGAGGTGTCCCTGCCCATGTCAGGGGGTTGGAACTGGATGATCTTCAGGTCCTTTCCAACCCTAACTATTCTACGATTCTTTGATGGCAGTGGTTTGTCTACAGTGTGTGGTTAAAGTACCTCTTAGCTCCCAAAACTCTTCCTGAAAAATGCCTTGAGTCTTCTAGGGAGAAAAGGTGGTAGTAGGGAGATGGATGGTTGCTGGGAAGAAGTCAGAGCTTTAGACTTAAATGGCTGTGGAACTTAGCTTGTTTCCGGAAGCACTTGAAATACCACTCATCAGCAAGCTGATGATCTTTCACTTCCTATGGAATTTTCAGAGTTGTATTGAGGTTTTACTTTAAAATAGTTTCTTTTTCTTTCTGGTAAGTATGACCAAATACTTCTTGTTCTGCAATGAGCAGCTGGGAGAACCCCTCTAGAACAGGAGGCCTGTGTAGACTGTTGGTGTTTTAGTTGTGAGTGAAATATATCAGCTAGGAGAGTTAACTGTGAACTTGTGCAGCAGATCACTGATTTAGGACATTTTAACTCTCTTCCACAGAACTGCTTATGTGAAAATGAATCAAGTTAAGAATGAACACCAGAGAAGTCCTGTGGTAGAGTGTGCTTCATGTCATGTTGGCTTTCTGTTTAGAAAAACAGTAGGCTGGCAATTTTAAAAGGACAGCAACAAAGTGATGACCAGGTGCCAAGTGCCAGCTGCCCTTATTCACCAGATTGAGCAAGAATTGGATGAAGAAGAAGAAGAGATCATGGTTTTCCTGTGTCGAGACCTTGCTCCTGATTTGGCCAATGCTGACCTTAGAGAGCTTTTGGTAGCTTTGAATGAGAGGGAGAAATTGTCTTTGCTTGGCTTGTCTGAGTTGTTGTATAGAGTTAAGAGGTTTGACTTACTGAGGAGGATCTTGAAGACTGAGAAGTCAACAGTGGAAGCTGACCTTGCGAGGAGTCTCAAACTTGTCCCTGACTACAGGTACTCTATCTATTTCAGATATCAAGGCTACTCGTTTTTGTTCAAAATGTGTGTGCGTTGTTTTGGAGTTTGGGGGTGTATGTGTTTTCTTGTTTCTTTTTTTTAAATAGGATTTGAAAGAAAAGAGCATTATAGCTAGAGTTAGTGAAAAGAATATGTCAAGTTTAGTCCCTAAAATAAGGCTTGGTAGCTTCTTTCTAGTCATTGCATTAGAAGCATCTATCTTTAAGAAGTTTGTGTGTATTAATAAAACCAGCAATATTTGTATGGTTCTAGATCACCAGATAGAAATGATGCTTTAGAGGAACATAGTTAGAGATTCTTTATTTTCTAGTTTGCCGTGGGCACATAGCCTTGTACAGCTTTTCTCAGGGGACGTGTCTCTTACTACATTTTACTCTGTAGTTTTAAGAGGCTTAAATTAAGAAGCTCCAGTTATTTTCTTTGAGAGGCTTCAGGAAAATACGTGTATTCATAAGGAAGATTTTCCTGTATTAACTTCTCACTGAAATAAAACCCCTCATAGCTACTAGCTATAAAAGTTTAAGATGTGTTCTGTTGCCTCATTCATTCACTTCATCCATATTGAAATATTAACAAGACTTGTGTTTTCCTGGCAGCAGCTTTTACACAGTCAGAGTAATGGCAGGTGCTGATTAGCAAGAGGTAGGGATTTTAAAATTGAATCTTGGAGCAGGGTTGGCTTTTTCCTGTTTAATTGGAAATGGTACTTTATGATTGGTACATGGGAGATGTTGGGTAGCTGGGCAAGGGTGGGCTCTTGCTGAAAGCTAATCCTTCAGAAATGTGTCAACTTTATTCCAGGGTACTAATGGTGGAGATTAATGAGAATCTGGAAAAAGAAGAAGTGGGTTCTCTTATTTTTCTACTCAGAGATTATGCACCTCGTATGAAAATGGCAAGAGATAAGGTACGTTTTCCTGGTGGTCTTCTCTGGGGCAAGAGAAGACCAGCAGAGAGGTTAAAGTGAAAAAAGAGAAGTAACTAGATAGCAAAGCGGTAGTGAGGCTGTGAGGAGCAGACAGAAGTCAGGAAGTGGAGAAGTAGTGGCTTCTATTTCAATTTTTGGTTTTCAGTTCAAGGAAAGATGCATGAGAAACAGTAAGAGGGAACAGTGAAGACTTGCTATAGTGAATATTGTTAGCATGAACCTCACATGCAGACGGCATTAAAAAAGTCTTTCTTTAGTGTTACTGATCAGTAAGTATGTATGTGAAGGATCTCAAACCAATAATCATATGAAATGTATCTTGAATTACAAGGTCACTTTTTAGGTTCATGCTCTGCTTCACTTAGAAAAGAACAGTTTTATTTTAATTCGATCTTTTTTTGTACATTTGTGTTCTGAATATTTAAGTGCTCTGAAAAAGCAGTAGAGAGGGTTCAGAAAACTTGACAACAGTGCATAGAAGACTGAATATTTCTGTCTTCTTCCTTTGTGGTTTTCTTTTCCTTTTTCTTTCTTTATCCAAAGAAGAAGAGGTCCTGCAAATTCACCAAAGCTTTTCTTACCTCTTGCTTTGTGGCATGCGAGGTCACATTACAAGTCATCCTTATAGCAAGGAAATGCAAAACCATTTTCTCAAAAAAATTTTTCAGAATATCACTTTTGAGCTTCCATTACTGTTATGGTAATACCAGGTATTCTTATACCTTCCAGATAATTTTCTTAGTGTTTCAGAAGGTAATGTCACTAGTTCTTGAATATACAACCTTTATGAACTCCCCGTTTTATTGTCTGCCTTGTTTTGTTACTTACTGATAGAGAGCAAATTACTGATATGACAGTTTAGGTTTCTCTTGCTCTTCTAGAGTTTTCTAGCTCTTGTGATTGACCTGGAGAAACTAAATTTGGTAGCTCCCGATCAACTGGATCTGATAGAAAATTGTTTTCGAAGCATTCACAGAATAGACCTGATTAAGAAGATTCAGAAGTACAAACATGAAGGTAAGATCCTATTTTCCACTGATTGCTCTTGAAAGCAAGGATCAGATGTGTTCTTACTGAAGACAAAATTACGAGTTACAAGTCAGTGTATTTGCATGCTTCATGAGCCCCTCTGCTCTGCTCTTGTGAGACCTCGCTTGGACTATTGTGTGCAGTTCTGGTGTCCTCAACATAAAAAGGACATGGAACTGTTTGAACAAGTCCAGAGGAGGACCACAAGGATGATCATGGGACTGGGGCACCTCTCATAGGAAGATAGGATGAGAAAGTTGGGGCTGTTCAGCCTGGGAAGAGAAGGCTGCATGGAGACCTCAGAGCAGCCTTCCAGTATCTGAAGGGGTCCTATAGAGATGCTGGGGAGGGACTCTTCATTAGGGACCATAGTGAGAGGACAAGGAGTAGCGGGTTCAAACTTAAACAGGGGAGGTTTAGATTGGGTATGAGGAAGAAATTCTTTACTGTAAGGGTGGTGAGGCACTGGAATGGGTTGCCCAGGGAAGTTGTGAATGCCCCATCCCTGGCGGTGTTCAAGGCAAGGTTGGACAGAGCCTTGGGTGGCATGGTTTAGTGGGAGGTGTTCCTGCCCATGGCAGGGGGGTTGGAATTGGATGATCTTCAGGTCCTTTCCAACCCTAACTATTCTATGATTCTGTGAATTTAGGTTCATAAAACAAGTTGGTATATCGTGGTGTATTTCTCTGTGTTTCTGTTTTCAGCTGTAATATATTCTGCTCATTCTCAGCCAGTGTATGTCAATGCACTTCAGGCATCTCTCCCTAATCTCAGTCTGATTGATCCTCCTTATCATTCAGTGGTAAGTATACATAGAGAGATCTTTCGTAAATATTGCCAGACATTGAAAGGGGATTCATCTTTGCAGAGGCTAAGGAATGAGGGATTGCTATGAATAAAAATGCTACTTACTTTACTTCTCTTATTCCTGTTACTTGCTGAGTTTAGGGTCTGATTTAAATCTTCTGACTAAAATAGGTCCCCTTTGAAGAGCTTCTGTGAATTTTTTCCTACCTGTTGGAGATAAAAAAATTTGCATCTTCAGAAGGTTTTTGTACCACTCTAGGGAGTGAAAAGTTTTGCTTTGACTGTTTTTTGCAGAACATATTACTCTTTGTACTTCTGTATTTTGCAGGAAAAGTAGTAGAAAGTTGCAGAAAAACTTCTGGAGCTGAGGGAGAACTTTTCAGATTTTTATTTTTTTTTTTTAATTTGGTTTTTATCTTAAGAAATTTAATCTTGGTATGTGAAAAGTCATCAAATCCTGTTGCATGTAGTGTTCTTTATATTTAGGTTAGGTCTGATACTGTGATAGTGTGACCTTACTTAAAGTGTTTAGCCCTGCTAAATGATGAGATTATTTCTGTCACGTCTTCAGTAAATATGTATGTATAAAGCTCACATACAAGACACCAGTTATGCAATCTGTCTTTACCAACAAGGCCACACTAGCTTTGTTTTCCAGAGTACTTAACAGGAAAGAGTTTGCATTGACTTTCCATATTATGATAATATTGCTATTATTTCCTTCCTAATTCAGTGAAAGTTCCTCCATGCAGCTGTATAGGAAACAAAATTCCTATCTTAGAGGGTTTTTTTGTTTGTTTTCCTATGTTAGAGAACAAGCTTTTCCTCGCTGTTCATGTCAAGCTGGTTTTGTGGGTTTTTTTCTGAGAAGGAATGGTTTAGGGTTTTTTTACTTGGTATTTTGTAGTTATAATGAGCTCATATATGTGAATCTAAAATATGTAATGTTTTTATTAAGGAAAAAAAATACTATTGTGTTAAATTTTGGAACATTCTTGAACAAGAGAGGAAAAAGATACCTTTTTCTTCATTTTAGATCCAGAAAGTGAACAAAGAAAAATCAAAAAATGGACAAAGTCTTATTCTGGGTAAGACCATTGTATCTGAGTTTTGATAATCTAAAAAGTCAAAAGATGAATTTAATTGTATCAATAGGACTGTTGTTTGATAGCTGTGGTTTTGTCTAATACAGTTGATAACATCAGCAACAGAGAGTATTTGGGACCTCTGAAAACTGAGGTCCCAAATGCTCAATACCCAAATACTGAAAATCTGCTCTTGTATTTGCTTTTGTTGAGGTTTAAGCCCAGCCAGTAGCTCAGAACCGCGCAGCTGCGCTCTCACTCCCCCTTCTTTTCCTCCACTCATGGAGGGATGGGGAGGAGAAGTGAAAGAATGTAGATTCCAAAGCCTGAGGTAAGAACAGTCCAGTAACTAGGGTATAACAGAAGCCCACTACTCTACCAACAATAGTAATAATGATAAGGGAAATAACAAGGGGAGAGAACAGAATTGCTTACCACCTGCCAACTGATATGCAGCCTGACCTGAGCAGCCATCTGGCCTTCTGGGTAACTCCCTCCAGTGGGCATGATGTGCTGTGGTATGGAATACCTTGGTCAGTTTGAGTCAGGTGTCCTGTCTCTGCTTCCTCCCGGCTTCCCCTCCTCCCTGTGAGAGCTTGAGACTGAGAAAGCCCTTGATCAGAGTAAGTTACCTAGCAACAACTAAAACCATGGGTGTGTTATCAGGGTTGCTCTCAAGCTAAAGTCAAAAACACAGCACTGCGCCAGCTAAGGAGGAGGAAAATGACTGCTACTGCTGCACCTAGGACAGCTTTGCTTGTTGTGCCAGATGTTAAAACTTTATTTAAATTGTTGTGGGCTTCCACTTCATAGCTTTTAAGCAGAATAAATAGTTTATTAGTAAGATCATGGAAGAGGTTGGCTAGCCAACTCTGGAAGGTCATGTAGTGCAGCTGTGCAATTAAAGCCTCAAGTAGGAACTTTCTTGGTCAATTCAGTGGTGAACTCTCCACCAGGCCAGGCAGGAAGTTGCCCAGTGAATATCTGGTTCTTACCATCTGTGTTGTGTTCTTTATGGAAGTGCAAAGTTCCTCTCAAATACGGTGATTTTTAGAAGAGCAGTTGGCTGGATTATCTCAGTGTAGGAGAGATTGTTTATTTATTCTAGTTATAAGCAATATAGAATGCAATCCAGATAACATTTTAGAGGTGAAAATTTGGGGATTTTCTTAACTTCAGTAGCATACGTAGAAACTGAGAAGTCAGGATGAGTGAGAACTAGATAGGTTTCTCTTCAGCTTATATGGTGTCAAAGAAACGTCACTGGTTCCTGTATACTAAGATTATTTATGTATGTTTCAACTGCAGCAGAACCAGTCCGCATGTCCATTCAGGAATCAGTACCAGCATCATATGAGGTATGTGCTTGTGCATATGTTTGCATGTAAATGTAATAAAATCCTCAGCAGGTATTTGCCTTAGTTTTCTTTCCGTTCCATTTTGAGATTTAATTACATGCAAACAGAACAGTGTGTACACCAATATTTTCCTCAGCCTTAAACAGGTTCTGTAACTTGCTTTTGCAGAGTATAGTTTTAATATAAAATACTCGCTGCTACTTCAGAAGCAAGAGTATGCAAAATGCACATACATATGATGTGCAGTCAGAACTTGTGGAAGCTAAGTCAAAACTTGCTGGAAGTCAGATCTCTTGCCATCTGCATTAGAAATTGCAGGGCTTCTTTGCGTGCAGTAAATTTTTGTTCTTTATTCTCTCCCTGCCCTTTGCTCTCAAGGAAGACAGACATGCTTTGGGTATTAATGATAAGAATGAATGACTGCTATTTCCACTACCTCCCCCTGTAGGCCAGGAACCAGGGAATTACCTATAGCAATAGTACTGTAATTTTTAAAGGGAAAAGGTACCGTGGTGTTTTCATTACAGATTATTTAGAAACAAGGAAGTTGTTCCACTGAATAAGGAAATAAATATTTTTCTGATAAGCAGTGCTTCCTTGCATACCTGAAGATCACAAAAGTTCTCTACATTTATTTGTGTTGGCAATATGAAGCTTATAGTTCACATCTAAATAGCAGTTACAGTTAAAGAAATTAATTTGGAAGTACTACAGAAGGGTCATTGCTGTCATAGTCCAGGTCTTTAAAAAGTCTCTCCACCCCATATAGCTGCTTTTTTTTAGTCTGTGTTTTAGGATCATTGTGGTAGTAAGATTTCATAACACAAGGGTGTAAAAATTAAGCCTGTACTAGAAATGAGGGAGGAGGGGAGGGAGGGGGGAATCATTAGCCTATGTCTCCTGATTTTTTTTATTGCTGTGTCATACTGCACCCCAGTAGATAGACTTGTGCTAGCTACTCTGTGGAAAAACAACAATGTAATTGAATAGACCTGAGGTTGTGAAACGTGAGAGAGGAATCAAGCCTGTAAGTTGAGAGTGACATACTAAGCACTTGTCCTTTACATTCCCCAGGTGTTTGATGATAAGTACAGAATGCAAAGTCAGCCTCTAGGAATATGCCTGATAATAGACTGTATTGGGAACAACGCAGGTAAGTCTGTGGAATCTGAAGTCCCTTGTCTTCTTAATCTCAGATAACTAGAGCAATTTAGTATAAAGAATGCGATGTACATTTGCCAGCCAGGATAGAGTAATATTGTCCTAGTCAGCTAGTCTGTCAATTGTAGTAAGTCTTCTAAAGCAGAGTTGGAAGGCCCAACCTGAAGTTAAAGCAAACTATCCTAATTATTGCAGACAATGTTTGTTTGGTTTTTGGCACAGAATCTCTGAATGATAGAACTTGTAAGGGAGATAGACTGAATTTTGGGAGGGAGAAAAAGGATGTTAGGAGACCAACAGAATAGTTAAGATTCAGTTATACAGCAGGTTATTGGCGGAGATGGTAAAGGCAGCATTTTCAATCAGTTAACAAAACCAGAACTGCGGATTTGAAGTGCAGTCATATTGGACACTACAGATTTTGAATAGCTGAAGGCATGTGACGTATTATTAATAATGCACCTATGCTTCTGTCACATCTTGCACAGTTCAACTGAAACTGTCACCACAGCTCTACAGGAATTTTCTTCCTTCCCCCTTGGTCTGGTTAAAAAAACCCTACCCAACCAACACAAAACAAAACAAAAAATAACTCCCAGAAAAGCCCAACAGTTTGCATGTAAAATTCAAGATAGTCCGTGCTATAGTTAAAATGTGGGGATTTCCTGATTACATAGTCTAAAAAGTATATGTTTGCATAAGCAAAAAAGACCCACTCTCTAATCATTGTAAAATACGAGGCTAAAGTAAAAATTAAGAGAGTACTTGCTGTCAGCTCTGTAATAAGCTAGGAGATGTTGGGGAAGAAGAGGGTTTGTCAGTGTATCTTTTTCTTGTAACTAACGGTCCAGAAGATAGACCAACTTAAAATTGTTGATGTAGTCTTTGAAAAGCTGTGTATACAGAGCATAGATACAGAAAGTAAAATTTTTATGTTTGCTTGATGATTGTAAATTATATAAAACAAGACAGTTTGTCATTAGAATAACAGGAATTTATTCATAATCCTGCAGTTAATGAAAAAGGGAGACAGGGAAGACTCTTAAGTCAGTTACGTACAACTTGGAAGCACCCTTGGCATCTGATTTCAGTATGTCCTACCAAGTACATCAGTCACCTCTGGCCAAAAAGAAAAAGAGCAAGGATGCAATTGCTAAATGCAAAAATCTAAAACACTTCTTCACTTCTGTTGGCAACAAAAAAAAGGCTGACTTTAGCCAACAGGAAGCTAAAACAAAGGCAACCTGCCAAAGACTAAAAAACTTGGCAGGCAGGAGAGCAGCTCTGGAGATCAAACATTCTGCTCTGTCCTGTTGCCTGCTTCTTTACTTTCCTGTTCTTCTCTCTTCTGTGGTAGCTTTAGAGAACAAACAGCCCTTTTGATGCGAGACAGATACACAGCCTTAATCTGAAAGGCAGCACAATAGTCTGCTCCAGTACCAAAATAATTACTTATTACTTGTAATTCTGTTTCTTAAAAGCAAATGCAGAAAGGATTGCTAGGGAAATACAAGTGTGGGGAGTTAAAGAAAACACGAGGTGTAGAAATTGTTTACAAAAAAAACCCTCTATAAACTTAATTGTCTCTAACAGCATATGAGCTTGTGCTGACCTGATTTATTGAACAAAAATGGTTTACTATACCAGGTCTGACTTTTTTATTCTTTTTTTAAATGGAACAAAGTGCAAAAGCAGGTAAGGCATGTACATTGGAGAAAACAGGAGCCACTGTCAGTTCGTAGCCATGGATACATAAATTTAGACCTATTCTTCCTTAGAAGGCACAGATCTTTCGCACAGGCAGTATACTGTGCAAAGCTCTTTGTCATGGTAACTGCTACTAAATACAAAGATTGCTTAAAATAAAAATTTACAAAACCCCAGTGCATGTGATCTTCATGACCTCATATGGTCATTTCAGTGCTTCTACAAGAACAGAAAGTGTAAGTGTGACAGAGGAAGTCTGCTGACGGGAAAGGACAAAAATAGATCATGTTTAGTGTCTGGCATGTCATATGCACTAGCAAATCATGGCTCTGCTGCTGTTGTGCCATAACGACCCAAAGCAAGTCTTAATGTGCCTCGGTCTTCATGCATTTTCTGCAGTGGATGCAAAAGCAGTTAAACCACTATATGTCTCAGATGTTTAATGTCACCAGTGTATCATCAGCATTTTAACATGAATAGAAAGCAAGACTTTCACTTAAATAAATTACTGTGCTAGTGAAGTTCAGGAGAGACAGGACATATAACATTGCTTAAAGGAGTTTGTTAGAAAGGCATTCGTTACTCTGTAGAGTTGTGCAATACTACTTCTGAAGTCTGAAAATAGAAGAGAAAGAGAAGTGGGCAGGGAGAACGTTAAGAATTTTATCTATGGTATGCATTACAGTCTGTATCTATCCCAAGATTCAGTCTGAGAAAGTTGAACCAGTATTAGATCCTGCATGTTCAGGGATTCCAGCAATTGAAAATGTTCAATGTAAATAATGTAGAGATCAATACGTGCTGTTAAAATTCAAACTGCAGTGCACCTTCTGTTTTGTAAATAGCTGCTTTTGACTTTTCTACTTGGAAGCCAGTTTTTACCCTTACCTTGTAAACAGTTAAGGAGAAGAAAGTATAAATTCTGTATGTAGAGTGGAAATGCTCCAAAGTCAGTTTTAGTTTGTTGGGAGATGGTTACTGTTGAAGAAACAGATGCTTTCTGATCTCAAGCTGCAGCATGTAGCTTTTATCTTGCCTTAAAGTAAAATTGCTGTATCTAAAGCTTTCCATGGATAACTTCTGATTCATTGTTAAACTCAAGTATCAGCTCTAAGATTATTTGGCATAAATTTTATTGTGACATTTAAGTGTGTCAGGAAAAGCGCTCTGGTTGCTGTTAACTTCTTGCTTATGTGCTACTGCTCTCTAAAGGATGAAGTAATTCAGCGAGTATATAGCTGCTCAACAGTATTAATACCGAATCTTCCACCTGAATTTTGAAGAGCATTTTTTATTGCCTAAAATAGAGGTGGTTTTCCTTTCTAATTCCAAATAAAAAAAAATCCAGGGTTTTTTTTTAATTATTTAACAAAATTTAATCAAACCAACAGAACTGTAATGAAACTCTCTAGTTCCAGTTTAGCACCTTGCTACTGTATAGTTTGTGTTTTGGTGAGGAAAGTTACAAGTTCTGTTCCTTGTTTTCAGTATCAGCACGTGACAGTACAACTTCTGCTTTGCTGCCAGTTACCTCTGAAATAGCCTCTGATAATTAGGGACTGTTAAACTTCTGATGTCCAGGACAGCCCAGCTTCCTGTGGCTGTAAGGCATTTTACATAAACATGGCACTTGATGTTTCCTGTCATATCAGAAACTCTGCATGGTTTATTCTGAATGTAACGATGCTGCAGGTATCCTAGTAGTGTCGTGTGGTTCTCTGAACACTTAAAAAATGCCGGTGATCTTAACTATAATGCACCTGGTTTCACTCCCATATTAATAAACATCCAAAGTAGTTTTTCAGAGCATAGCACATTTTTCTGCAGTACAAATACAGTTAAATCTTGATTTTGACTATCTACAGTTTAATTTCTAATACATTTGAAAGGATTCATTGTTAGGCTTTTTTTTCTTGTCCCTGAAAATGCCCTTCCTTCGAAGTTCAGACTCCAGTGTCCATTCTCCACCTGGAATGCATCACTTAAAGTTCATTTTATATAATAAGAAGTATAACTGACTGCAGCAGGTTTCTTTTTGACTGATGAAAGGGAGCCTGTGCAGTTCTTTAGATCTATGATAACTATTCAGAGTAATTTTGATACATTAAAAGGTGAAACACACTTCCCATGCTACCCAGATCACTCCTTAATGTTTCTAGAATGTTGTGTGTGAAGCATTTTCTAATGTTTTCTCTTGTCTGATATTTTAAGTGCTAGGAACTTGGGATACTGGCTGTAAGTTAAAGCGTGTAAGTGCCTGTGGAATTTGGAACATCACATGCCAAATAATAGCGTCTTTGCTGTCACAAAGTACATAAACATATTAAAGACAACAAGGGTATAGCACTCTATGTATGTAGTGTGATCAACATCAAGTACTCCTGATTTTTTGTAATTATTTTGGGGAAATAAATTATTTGCAATAGTGAAATACTGTAAATCCTATAATTCAAGATACTTGAGATTGAGTCTTGATGTGCTGTGATGTAATGACATCTTGCTTTTTTCAGATATGTTGGAAAAGACCTTCAGATGCTTGGGCTATGATGTTCATTGTCACAAATACTTAAATATGAAGAACATGAATCAAACACTGATTGAAGTTGCAAGGTTACAGGAGCATAGAAACTATGACAGTTTTATCTGCATATTGGTCAGCCGTGGAAATTCTAAGAGCATCCTCTGTACGGACTGTACTTTATCTGTATTCCCTTTGGAACAAGTAAAGGTATACTTCAGAGCAGACTCATGTCCTGAACTTGCAGGAAAACCGAAGCTTTTTTTTATTCAGAGCTACATTGTGCCAGACAGTGAGCGAGAACATACTAGTTTGTTAGAAGTAGATGGGACTAATGATAGCATCTTAGCTAACACAGAAACCCCATGGCAAGTCACTATTCCCCAAGTAGCAGACATCTTTTGGAGTCACTGCAAGGTGAATGTATCTACACTAGAAAAATCTTCCAATTCATCCTCATATTATCTGCGCTGCCTGGCTGAGCTACTCTGCAGTCCTCATAAAAGGTAAGTAAAAAAAGAGGAAAAAAACCAACCCTTTTCCTATGACAGCCTGCTGCCCTACAGAAGGAGAAACCTGAAGTTTCATAATGTCTGATCCTGAAAAGTATCATTTGTTATGTTGTGTCATAAGTTAAAAGACAGGTATGCTTGATCCTGGAACAATGGCACAGGAAGGTTTTTTAAGGTATTTATGGCGTTAACATTTAGTACCTTTTTACAAACCCTAAAACCTTGTAATGAAATCACAGATATTCATGTTAGCGTAACCAATACCACAACAGTGATTTGGGTTGTAACAGACTGTTTCCAAAATGTATATTCAGCCTTGGGTTTTAGAGGTATAACCTCTGCAATAAGGACTGACATTTGAAACTTTCTCCTTACTGAGTCTAAAATTGTGTTCTCAGTTGTGGATTCTTAAATGATGTCTTGCTTCATTCTCTAATAGAAAGCTTTTACTTCTGTTGCTGCAGGAAGCTCTCTATATTGGATATCCATACAGAACTGAACAGAAAAGTCTATGAATGGAATAAGATGGCTGACCCAAGCCAACAATATTCACTTCTGCTCCAGCACACACTGAGGAAGAAACTTTTTCTTTCTGCCACTTAACTGCTGTTGGAAAGGATATCTCTGAGGTGGCTTATCAGAAACACTTACAATCCAGACAGTCCTCATACATGCTCTCACTTTATGCATTGTTACTGCATGTATATCTAAAGTGCCTGTTGCTTCCAGCCACAGAGATTCAGAAGCATTTCAGTGTGTTAAGGCACTAGATTTGTATTCTAGTACAGAAGGTTCTTAAAGCTTGGATGAGAATGGTGGCTATCATTTAGCACTGCCACAGATCTTTCAACAGGTAAACAGGTTGGAAAGAGCTCTAAACTGTAGACCTGTTGGTTTCCCAGGGTTTTGTGTATTGTTTCATTTGGTTCTTCTTTAATATACCTATTAGCAGTGCACTGATCTAGGTTCTGTTAATGCTTAAAACAAATACAAGCCAGTGCAGGCTGCTGAAAAGCACTGGATACTTTCCCCAGCACCTGATAATGGAAAACACATTGGGAAGGAATCCCTACCCAGCAATGCCAGTTCTTTGTTGATAAGTTCTGGCTTGTGTGCCTACACAGACTAGCATAACAGAAGGAGAAGAGAGATGGTCTTTGAAATAATTTGTATTCCATCTGCTTGCTGCATCGAAGGTGATTCACTCAGGACTACTGTCAGTACTATCCACAGCACACAAGGGTTTGGCTTGATGTTAATAAATGAGAGGGTCTGCCATGTTGTGGGCCAACTATGTTTTCTGCTGATGGCAAATGAGTCTACATACGGCAGGGCTTTACAGTAATATACCGCAGTTAAAAAAAAAAATGTGGGATTTTGGCAGGAATTGTGGAAGTTGAAACGTGATTCACACTTGTTGATCAGGTATGGTTGTAAAAGTCCACTTTATCATATTTGAACCTGTGTTGTGTGCAGCCACTTGCTCTTATAAGTGGATTAAACACCACACCCTCACTGCTTTTGCTCATGAAAAAGGATATGTCTTTATTAACTGAATCTTTTATTTGTTTTTTCCTCCAAGTTGCTCTTGTTCTTCTGAAAAAGACATGAGTGAAAACTATAAATACAGATTTTTTTTCTCCAGTGGAGTAGATGCTTAACACAAGTTCAGTTAACCTGCTTGTTATATAACAGTATAACCTCAATGAGCTGTATTAAAACTTAATGTCACCGAATTTTTGGCTTTCTCTTTCCTCCTAAAGTAGACCATTTGCCAGCTTTTAATACTCCTAATGCAGTGTCTTGTCCAGGAAAAAAAACAAAAGGCCTTGGCATGCCTTGCTTGGTTTCTTGTGTAGTCACACCATACATCCTTCTGGCATGTGTTTCATGCAAACAGAAAGTGGGTTTTACTAATACAGGGTATACTAGTTCCCTGAGCAAATATACTGCAAAAAGATTCTTTTTTGCTAGTAGCTGCATTTAATTTGAGCAAAAAGCAAGTGCGCTTTTGTATATAACTTCACCAACAATACTTCGAATTGTAGACAAAGTCTATCAGGCAGCTAGCCTACTGATAGAATACATTGTACACCGAGTACTGTATGTCAGTATATTGAGAATAATTAGGAGTTCTTGGCCAGTAAATCTACTCCAATAACAGTGATTTTTTTTTTCTATTCCTCGGTATTATGTTGTACTTAGATGTTGGTTTTACATAGAATCATGTCAGTTTTATCAATTTTTGTAAACCATGTTTCTTAAGTTTCATTCGGGGAAAAAAACAACAATGACCCACAAATGCATTTTCAAGTAGCCACTGTAATTGAAATTAAAAATCTTTTTTTATGTGGCAAAAAGTAGATATCAACGTTTAAAAAGTGCTTAGGAGCCCTTCCCTGTTATACAATGTAGACCCAGATTAAGAGTATACAAGGGGGAGAAACCCACTGAATAGGTTTTACCTTACAATCTTTTAACTATCCACGTTATTATTAACATATATTTTATATTAATGTACTATTTTGTAGTATGCATAAAGTACATATTATGATTAAATATTCATCTCTTTATTTTGTATTCATTTTGCTTGCATGTTAACTGTAGGAAGTTACATACACAGTTGTGAGGAAAAGAAAGTTTTGCACAGTTTAGAAAAGAAACTCACCAAGTTTCCATATACTTTTATTACTGCTTGGAATTGGGAAATTGTAGCCCAAAAAATCATGTTATCAGTGTGTTGTTTGTGTAACTGAAATCTTATGTAGGCACAGGCATAGGAGGAAAAACAGAAAAGAACGTTCTGGAAAATTCAGACATTCTCTAAAACCTTGTTCCCTATGAGCATTAAAGCAAAAATATTAAATCTAATTTCATTATATTTTAGGTGTGGAAATAAATGCATCATAGTGGGGCAGGAAGAGGGGTCAGGTCCTTCTTCCATTTTATTGTTTTCTAAGAGAGGGCCCCTTAAACTGATCTTTTTCTTGAAGTGGTGCCATCTTGCTTCTGGCTTTAAAATACTTGTGTCTTAAAACTACGTTCATACGTATCCCACAACGCTCAAGTAGAGAGCTTACTGCATTGCATCAACAGAAGGGTGTATATTATATGTGATAGGTAATTGACATTCATTTCTAACCCTGAATATTTGATAACTCATTATCTTAGATGAAATAACAAATTAATTTTGAAACTATACCTTGCTTACTTTGTATGGGGTAAGAGAAGAGTTATAAAATGACAGATTTGGACTCTTAGAAGTTGCTTTCTGGAGTGGCTGGCAAATGAAACAAATGGTGAAACAAATACTTCCTGTGGGTGTAGAAATAAGATATGATTCCTAGTTAACATATGTATCAATGTGATATTAATAAATGTCATGTTTTTCATAAATTAACTTCACTTTTTCCTATTTCCTTTACTAGCTTTTGCATGTGATGAGCACTTCTGCTGCCTTGTAGACAACCAAAAGCAGGGAGAATGGACCAAAGAGAAGGCAGAGAGATGAGGGAAAGAAATACAGAAATTTCATTTGAGAACAAGAGGGGAAATGGCAGGGAGAACCAAGAGAAGAACAAATAGGGAAAAGAAGATTTGGAGGAGAAATACAGCATCAATCCTGGAAGGATAAAGAAGAAAAGAGGAGATAAGGGAGAAAGTAAGAGCAATAGAAGCTATCCTTAAAGGATCTAATAATGTGGTGGGCTTTGTGGATTGGTGGTTTGGGGCTTTTTTTGAGTGTCACTAAATACAACTATTTACTTAAAATATTAACAATAGGATATATGCTGGTTTTGACAGTTTTGTGACTCTGTAGGTTTGGGGGTTATGAAGTGTATGTGTTCTTCACCTTAGTGACCCCTTAAGAAATGATGATGAAATGCTGTTTTGAAAACTGTTGAGGCTCCTGTAAATAACCCTTGCAGTGAAAAAGGGAGTCTCTTTGTGTCTGGCCGCTTGGGTTAGAAGTGGTCACAGCCTTCTTAATGACAAAAGAGTTTTGGGGACATGTCATGTATTGCACAGCATTCATGGATGTCAGATCCTCGTTTTCTACGCTGATGTCTTGACCCTCGTTCGGTTCTTAAACTACAGTTTAAATCACAGTTTACTCATTCTGTGATCATTCCTCTAAGCAGTATTTATTGCCTTGACACCTCTTTCAAGGGCAGCATGTGGGTAGATTGATATCCCTGTACTTGCTGCATAGTGAAAAGTAACGCTGAAGTCAGTATTTATTAACATAAAGGAATTTTGTAATGCCAGTTGTCTCACTTCACCCATAACTTTTTTTATATAACTTTTTGTATTACTTTGTACACATTGCTGCACTGTGCACCTAAAATTTGAGTATGTAGGGTGACTGGAGGTAAGGTATAGGTTGCATCAAGTTGTATGTGTATTGCAGATAGAGTGGTTGAGTGGTATCAAAACTTACATTCAGTAGCCAAAGGGGGGGGGGGGTAATAATTCTGGATCCATCATGAGTTTAGGGTGCTAGCACTGAAACAGAAGAAGTGGCGTGCTTGTGGTCACAGACTACCAAAATGTCTAGTTTTCAGACATACCAGTTGTTGAACGAGATAAAACAAGTGACTCTTCTGCTCCTGCATTGTCAGTGCTTGCAACAAGGCTGTCAGAGTCGCTGCTCTATAGCAGTAACTTTCGCTTTTGCCTTCTGATAGCTAAAGTAGAAATTTCTTGTACTTCTAAATGTGCTGTATTTGAATTGGCAGAATATAGATGATGCCTTTCAGTGGCTCAGAAGGTGAACCTGTGAGGCAGGAGATTCTGTCGTGGTTTGCACCAGAATTGCCTGATTTTTTTTCAGCCACCTGCATTAAGGCAACTGAGCTATAAATCCAGTTTACTTTGTACTGATTGTTACACTGTGTCTTACAATGCTTGCCAAGTCATTATCCTGAAAAGTTATGTTCAAGAGGAAGTTACAATGCTGACAGTTGTAGGAGGAGCATGCTATGTGTCTGATCTCCCTTTTCAACTCTGCGTAAGACGTTACAGTGACTCCTGTTACAAAGATCTGAGTCAGAGTTTTCTATAACAGTTTCTGAGAATTCTTTTCTGAAATCCAGAGTTTTAAATTTCTGGCGTGCGGGATGATGTTGCTGAGAAGCGCTGCCATCTGTGTGGATGATCTTGCTGTATATCTGACTATGTTCCTTTTAAACTACATGTCCTGTACTGAATTACTTGACAGCTTTTCTGTGGCTGTTTTGGAGAAATGTCTTTATTTCAGCTTCTGTATTAGAATTCTGAATTAGGCATTGCAAGTCTTTTAGGAATTCTGTTTTTGTGCATTGTGCTTTTCTGGTTTTGCTACATTTTAAAATCTGTTCCTCTGAGAGTGTATTGTGTTTTGTAGAAACATCATAAATGTGATTTGAATTGGTGTCGTTACTGAAATAGCATGATTTAGAAAAACTGGTGTTGTTACTACTAAATTATAAATGCTGTACTTCGAGTTGAGTTTCTGAAGAAAATTTCTGCATGCAGTCAGACTGGGTTGTCCCTGTATCTTGGGTCACAGAACTCTTGAAATTCTTGGTCGACTCATCTTGTAGACCTCTGCAGCTCGTTAAGTTTGGCTGTGAAGTTCTACAGCTCTATAAAAATGAGCTGACTGAATAAAGGACAGCAAGCCTTTTATTTTCAACAGACAGCTTGGCCATTGTTGGTGTGTTGGACAGGAGCTCTTTGGCAAAAGCGAGGAGACTCCATTACCGTTCTGGCTTCATTGACCCGAGGGTATGGTGACCCAGGAGGTGGTGAAAGCTGCGAGGAGCCCGCTCTGCAGCACTCATCACCTTCCCCCGCCTCCCTTTACTCTGCAGCAGGGGTGTGGAGGGGACACACCCGCATAAAACCAGCACTGAAGGCCTCTCATACACCCAGTACTCTCAAGATGCTTGTCAGTTGTGATAAATGAATTGCTCAAAAACAGACAAAAATGCCAAATTAAATTTATTAAGTGAATAAGTGAATAAAGGTAAGCAAACAGCGCTGGGTGCGCAGCGGAGTCTCTGCTCCGCCAATACGCACACCGCGTAACACACAATCCCCGCTTTCTTCTGCTTTCTCATACATACACAATAAGGGGGTGAAAAATGTAAATTGGCTCTCGCTTCGTATTCAGATGAGTTTCACAAGTCCCTGCCGTATGCGCACTGCCTCCTGGTGGTCTTGGACAGGGGTCTCGGGATGAAGTAAGTCTTTCTCTTTCCCTTGCGCATGTCTCTTGTTGGTTTTCCCCTTTCTCTCCCCCTTCTTAATTGTCCTTTACTGGTCTTAGCTTGTAGTTCCTGGGAACTGCGATCTTCATAGATAAGGGAGGCTTCTGAGGTTCCTCATAGATAAAAGAATAAAAGGAACATCTGCAGTTTACAACTTCACAAAACTTCCCGTCAAGGTCTTTGTATCCAGGAACACCTGCAGCTTGTATCTTCTCAAACTCCCACCAAGGTCTCTGTATTCAGGAGGCTCTAACGTTTTACAGCAATGTTTAAAGAGATACTTGCAGCTATGTCTCTAAAGCAGCAATAAAACAATACATACATATATACAACAGGTTTTGGTCATATGGAATAAATCCTTTAATTCCATATTTGTCTTTTAACTGACACGGATTATATTTTCGTATCTCACATCAGTGTAAAAATAATTCTGCCCAAACCGCGGTTCTGTCGGGGATTTTGTGGGGGATTTTTTAGCCACGTAGCCTGCTCTAAAGCGGCTTCACGGCGAAAGCGTTGCTCCGAGGGGACTGCGCGGTTGGCTGCGAGCGGGCTGGCAGGGAGGAGACAGAGCCATCCAACCAATGCACCGATGTGTAGCTCTGAGCAGAGGTGCCCCGCGCTCCTTTCTCAGATGGACGTTGTCCCACTTCCCCCCCGCTCCACCGGAACATCACTTTCGTTCTACAGGGCCGCGGGTTCCTGACGCGATCAGCCATGGCCCTCCGCAGGGAATGTCGGGATCATGACTCAACACTTCTGCACGCACCGCCGACTGGCTCGGCGATAAATACTGGACAGCTGATCCCCGCTTTTGGGGTAGTTGTTGGGACGGGTGACGGTGTCTGTCGAAATTCACGTAGGAGGTAAGAAAGGGGGGGGTCTGAAGTGGAGAGGGAATGAAGGAAGATTTCAGCTCCCGAGTCCAAAACCTCGCCCCTTCCGTCGGGTATTGCGTGTCTGCCTCTGGGCTGCCCGCGGGGCCGGAGCCGACTACTCCCCTTGGTTGTGGGGCTGGGCTTCAGCATTCCTTGTGCCCTTAGTTTTTGGTTTCGGGTTGGTTTTTTTGTTCGGTTTAGTTGGGGTTTCGGTTTGTTGATTGGTTTTTTTTTTAGTGTCTTCTGAAATCTTTTTGCCTTGGAGCGCCCCCATCAGTCAAACTTTGAACAAGAAAAGTAGTAACTTTCAGAATCCTTATTACTTATTTTATGTGATTTTCTTAACTGGGTATATTGCAAAACATGAACTGGAAACGCTGATCCATCATTTTTCTGTGTGCTAACGTTCTGTCTGCTAATGTGCTGCTAGCACTACCTGTAAATACTGGGGTGAGCCGCAGCAAACCTAGGGAGAAAGGTAGGTCTTGGGCCCTGCATGTTTTAGTGCTTAGGATCAAGTTGTTTTACTGGAATAGGTATTGATTGATTGTTCTTTGCTTTAGGAGTCTGTTGTTGTGGGTTTTTTTTTACCATGTGTTTTACAAATGCATGAATTGGTAGAGAGTTCTAAGATCAGTGTAACAGAAAACTGAGCAGGGGACGCGCAGGTGAGCGAGCAGTGTTTCTTTTCATTGTAGTGCTGGGAGAGAAGGCCAGCCCAGCCTGCCCTCAGTACAGAGCTGAGGAAGAGAGGTTACAGACAGCTAGTAAATGCAGGACATGTACAGAGGGTGTTCCAGTGTTTGGAATGAAAATCTCTTTTCAAGAGTGGCAGCAACACAGACTTGAAAACTCTTCTGAATGATTTAGAATCATAGACTCAGAGAATAGTTAGAGTTGGAAAGGACCTGAAGATCATCTAGTTCCAACCCCCCTGCCATGAGCAGGGACACCTCCCACTAAACCGTGCCAGCCAAGGCTCTGTCCAGCCTGGACTTAAACACTGCCAGGGATGGAGCATTCACAACTTCCCTGGGCAACCCATTCCAGTGCCTCACCACCCTCACAGTAA